>CABFOS010127152.1:0-11468 GCA_900660315.1 Diretmoides pauciradiatus | reverse complement strand
AAATAAAATTGCAATTGTTTTTCTCATTCATGTTTATTATTAAATTATTTATGAGTATGATACTTACGAGTATGATTTCATTTTCTACGAGTACAATTTCATTATGTACGAGTAT
This sequence comes from Diretmoides pauciradiatus, assembly GCA_900660315.1. Classification (NCBI taxonomy): domain Eukaryota; kingdom Metazoa; phylum Chordata; class Actinopteri; order Trachichthyiformes; family Diretmidae; genus Diretmoides; species Diretmoides pauciradiatus. The sequence goes on along the minus strand of CABFOS010127152.1, from coordinate 11,353 downwards.
GATTTCATTTTTTACAAGTACGTTTTCATTATTTACGAGTACGATTTCATTTTATACGAGTACGATTATGTTTTTCTCATGCTTGGGGTTTGATTTCTTCATTTGCGTGCTTTTTTTTTCTACGCAGACAATGCTTATGGCGTTAATTTGTCTCCATAAGTGAAAGATAGATGAAATCTTCACACACTGAATTGTTTTTGAGTGAGAACACTTTTTCCTCTACCATCAATAAAAATCTGTTCATTCTCTTCTCAGGACAACAAGTGGTTAGTGACTACACCCACAAGATAGTGATTAAGGAGGACGGAACTCAGTCCCTGATCATAGTTCCAGCCATGCCACAAGACTCTGGAGAGTGGACAGTTGTCGCTCAGAATAGAGCTGGAAAGACCTCTATCTCCCTAACTCTCACTGTTGATGGTAAGATAGCATCACTTTGGAGATTCTTTGTACAATGTTTGTTTTTTTCTAGAAGGGGATGTCTTAATGATTTTCTGTGTTCTTGACGGATAATGTTCTCTATCTACATCTACAGCTAAAGAAACCTTGGTACGCCCCCAGTTCACTGAGAAGCTGAAGAACATCAGTGTAAAGCAGGGCACTCTGGTTGAGTTGGCTGTCAAGGCCATTGGAAACCCAATCCCAGACATTGTCTGGCTGAAAAACAGTGACATTATCACCCCACATAAGCACCCACACATCAGGTATGTTTCATCCTAGCTTTGTTTGTAAATTGGCACTCTGGCCCCAAAATGGATTGTGGGTAAATTCAGAGCACCGGTGTTCAGAAGTGGCCACACAGTAAATGCATTACAGGTTCCAGATGTTAATAACAATGGTATCAAGTTAATTGGACACACAACAGTCACACCAGAACTTGTCTTGCCTTTTGTTGTACAAGCTTGTAGGAGCGAAACCTGGAATTGACTATAATTTTATAATTATACAAAAATGTCAGTTTTTAATCTTCCCTTCATCACATGAGTCATCTGAAATGTTAATAAAGGAGCATCAAATTGCATTTATGGATAAACCATTTGTCTACAAATCCATTTATTTGGGGTCTGTTGCCATTTCTGTCAACATTTTATTAACTCATTCAACTTGTATTAATATTTCATTGTAACGACTATCAAACATGTTAGAATGAGCAACAAAAATTGAATAAAATATGTTATGTTATATATAAGTTATATATTTTAATATGAAATATCATATTTTCAGGATTGAGGGCACTAAAGGAGAGGCCCAATTCCAGATCCCCTCACCAGTTGGATCTGACAGTGCCTGGTACACAGCTACAGCTATCAACAAAGCTGGAAGAGATACCACTCGCTGCAGAGTCAATGTTGAGGTTGACTTCATTGAGCCTGAACCAGAGAGAAAGCTCATTATTCCCAAAGGAACCTACAAAGCCAAGGAGATTGCCCCTCCAGAGTTGGAGCCGCTTCATCTCCGTTATGGTCAAGAGCAGTGGGAGGAGGGAGACCTCTATGACAAAGAGAAGCAGCAGAAACCACAGTTCAAGAAGAAGCTGACCTCTGTCAGAATGAAGCGTTTTGGTCCAGCTCATTTTGAGTGCAGACTGACTCCTATTGGTGACCCCACTATGGTAGTTGAGTGGCTGCATGACGGCAAACCCCTGGAAGCTGCTAACAGGATGCGCATGGTCAATGAATTTGGCTACTGCAGTCTTGACTATGAAGTTGCTTATGCTAGAGACAGTGGTGTCATCACCTGTAGAGCTACAAACAAGTTTGGAGTTGACCAAAACTCAGCCACCCTGATCGTCAAGGATGAAAAGGGCCTTGTTGAGGAATCACAGCTTCCTGAGGGCAGGAAAGGAGGACACAGAATAGATGAGATGGAGCGCATGGCTCATGAGGGAGGACCCTATGGAGTCAGTGCTGAGGAGGAGACTGAAAAGATGAAGCCTGAGATTGTCCTGGTTCCTGAACCAGCCAGAGTACTGGAAGGTGATACAGCAAGATTCCGTTGCAGAGTGACTGGCTATCCAACACCTAAGGTTAACTGGTACCTCAACGGACAACTTATTCGCAAAAGCAAGAGATATAGACTTTGTTATGACGGTATTTACTACCTGGAGATTGTTGATGTCAGGTCTTATGATTCAGGAGAGGTCAAAGTAGTAGCAGACAACAATTTGGGCACAGCTGAGCACACTGTGAAACTGGAGATTCAGCAGAAAGAAGACTTCAGAATGCATCTCCGCCGTGCTCCAGAGGCTAAGGCTGCCGAGGTTGCCACTGAAGCTGGAAAAATTTCATTTGAGGTTGTGAAGACTGAAAAATCTGCAGAGGACTCTCAGTCGAAAGAGGTGGTCAAACTCAAGAAGACCCATAGAGTTGTTCATGAGAAAGCCACAGAGGAGACAGCGGAGCTGAGGAGCAAGTTCAAGCGCAGGACAGAAGAAGGCTATTACGAGTCCATCACCGCTGTGGAGCTCAAGTCTCGCAAAAAGGACGAGTCTTATGAGGGTTTGCTGAGGAAGACAAAGGAAGAGCTGCTTCATCGTGCCAAGGCGAAGGAGGAGGCTGAGAAGAAGAAGGAGGAGGAGCGTAAAGTCACTGCCACGCCACTCAAACCGGAGAGGATCAAGCTCTCGGCCAGCATGGAAGCTCCTAAGATCGTGGAACGTATTACCAGCCAGACGGTGGCCCAGGGTGATGAAGTTAAGTTCAGAGTCAGAGTGGTCGGCAGACCAGAACCCGAGTGCCTGTGGTTCAAGAACGGTGTTCAGCTGGAGAAGTCTGAGCGTATTTACTGGTACTGGCCTGAGGACCAAGTATGTGAATTGGTGATCAGAGATGTGATAGCAGAAGATTCCGCGAGCATCATGGTTAAAGCTACTAACAAAGCTGGAGAAACTTCAGGCCATGCTTTCCTGTTGGTTCAAGGTAAAATAACTTTTAACATTTGTGGATAGTGTCACGCTGCAATCATATGTTGATATTATAATTTCTAATGTTTTTCTATTCGTTTTTGTAGCAAAGCAAGTAATCACCTTCACACAGCCGCTGGAGGAGGTCAGTGCCAAGGAGAAGGACACCATGGCGACCTTTGAGTGTGAGACCAATGAGCCCTTTGTCAAGGTCAAATGGCTGAAGAACAACATGGAGATCTTCTCTGGAGACAAATACAGGATGCACTCTGACAGAAAGGTTCACTTCCTGTCTGTGCTGATCATTGGAATGAAGGATGATGCAGAATACAGCTGTGTGGTTACAGATGATGAAAGCATCAGGACAACTACCAAGCTTAATGTCGAAGGTGGGTTGGCGGACGATAGGCTATGGTCCAACTAAAGAAAACCCTGGCACCATTAAAAAAAAATCCCATTTTACTATGGGTGTTGAATGGGTAACGCATGAAACCTACACAGCTAATAAAAGGTCTTCAATTGAATTAATTAAAACACCAAAAAATGAGTTGGATGGTTTTCTGTCACCACAGTGATCAGATGTATGTTTGACTTTAACAGAACACAAATCAGTGATGTGCAATCCATGTTTGTAATATGACTTACCAACAGGCGCCCCCCTGGCGATCGTGAAGAACCTGGAGAACACTGAGGTGCCTGAGACCTACTCTGGAGAGTTTGAGTGTATTGTGTCTCGTGAGGACGCTGAGGGCACCTGGTACTTTGGAGACAAGGAGATCTCTCCCAGCAGTAAATACGTCATGTCCTCCCGTCGTGGAAGACACTCTCTGTCTGTCAAGGATGTCAAGAAGGAGGACCAAGGAAAATATACCTTTAAAGTGGCCGAGTTTACGACAAGTGGCTCACTGAAGATGAAATGTGAGTATTATAATTACAGGTTTGCAAGCAATTTTGAAATAATTAGAACTTTCAAGGTTTGGAGTTTCCAGCATGGTCAAAATATCTTAACCATATGATTAACCATAAAGGGTGCAAATATGTTTTTATTTTGATTATTTCACATTCTGACACATTCTGTGTTTATTGGCAAATATATTCCTTCCTTTAAAGAGTCTTCCTATTCTTTAATCTCATGTGGGGTGCCGCAGGGCTCCGTTCTTGGTCCAATACTGTTCTCCTTGTTACACCTGGGTCATATAATTCAGCATTTTAACATCTGTATTTGCTGCTATGCTGACAACACAGCTCTGTGAACACACAGTCTGTGAAAAGTAATACTTCATGACCTCAGTACCTCTAATTCAATTGCTCTGAGTTAGAATTCATTTTAAACACATATTAATCACCTCTAAAGCGCTCCAAGGTCAGACTCCCAACTATGATGAATTACTGTGACCTCTTAGGTCATCAAATCACAATCTTTTAACCATCCCACATATACGAGGGGCAATTGTGCATTTGCCCCAAAGCTTTGGAACTTCTTCAAGATTATCTGAATCCACTTAACAAGAAGTTACCCTGAATCCAAAAACCACTCATCTGTTTTCACTTGCAGATATCAGTGCAGATATCACTAGAACTATGCTGGTCTTCAGTTTATATAATCGTACAATTTGTTTCTGTCAGGGTTCGAGGTTCTTATATGTTTTAGTATTTTTTTGAGTTGTTTTATGTTTTCATATTTTCTAGTTTATTCTGTTATGGCACTATCTTTTATTTTTGTGTATTTGTGAAGCATTTCATCTATATAACTAAAGCTTTACTCACTTACTTTTTTGATGTAGTATCTAACATGTTTGTTTGGATGTTTCAGTGCGTCCTGTGACCCTGATGCAGCCTCTGACTGACCTGTCGGTCTGCGAGGGAGACATCGCTCAGATGGAGGTCAGGTTCTCCCAGGAGAATGTTGAAGGAAGCTGGATGAAGAACGGCCAGGCCATCTCTGCCTCAGCCCGCGTCCACATGGTTATCGACAGACAGATCCACAAACTCCTGATTGAGGACACCCACAAGGATGACTTCGGAATGTACTCATTTGTGGTTCCTGCGCAGGAGATCTCAACCACTGCAAAGCTCGTCGTTCAGAGTAAGACACCTCATACAAATTGCCTTTCTTTCCAATTCTCTTTTTTTATTATTGAGTTTCAAAAGAAACACAGTCAAGGCAAGACAAGACATACATAACAACATAACAAAATACAGACCTTCAGTGTTTTCTAGAATGGACGTAAGGTTGCATTTTGTGTTGTAGGGATTGGCGTCGTGGTCCCACTGAAGGATGTCAGTGCCGTTGAGGGCACCAAGGCTGTTCTGGAGGCCAAGATCTCAGCTCAGGATGTCAGCTCAGTCAAATGGTACCACAACGACAAGCTGCTGATTAACAGTGACAGAATCCAGATGATAGCAAAGGGATCCAAGCAGCGTCTGGTCTTCACCAGGACCTTTGCCTCTGATGAGGGACAATACAAACTGGCGGTTGGCAAGGTTGACACCAGCTGCAGCCTGTCTGTTCAGAGTAAGTTACAGGCCCTGAAATACACACACATACAAAGACAGGACCTATATACATGCATCGCTGGAGAGATGTCTGAGTGATGGGGCTGCTGCTTAACGGCTGCCCGAGCAGTTGGGGGTTCGATGCCTTGCTCAAGGACACCTAGGCAGCGGCCAGGGGCTGAACAGGCACCAGTCCACCCCCGTCTGACTGGACTGGACTGGTCCGGGGGAGCCACTGTCCCCCCCTCATCATTTGTAATTGTTTGCCTGCCTGTTAGCATTACATGCTGTTATCATAGTCCTTATCGGCCTGATTTTTACACAGGGCTCATATGTTAGAAACCCCCCCAGATTTCATCAAGATATGTGTGAATGAAGCTCAAATCAAACGTAGGCTTGACTCTTGTTCAACTTTAACAGTGGTCCAGATTGTGACGCCGATGAAGGACAAGGTGTGCTCCGAGTCTGAGAACGTCACCTTTGAAGTTGAGGTTTCTCACCCCGGCATCGACGCTTTCTGGACCTTCAAGAACCAGCCGCTCAAAGCCAGCGCCAAGTACAAGATGGAGTCCAAGGGCAAGCGCCACGCCCTGACTGTCATGAACGCCATGAAGGATGAGGAGGGCGAGTACACGTTTGCAGCCGGTGAAAAGACAAGTAGTGCTAAACTCACTGTATCAGGTACGCTATCTTATATTTCACATTCTCACTTATATATTTACAAAGTAGGAATAATCAGCAACTCTACATAGACTACAGACACTAACATGATTTCTATTCTAAGGCCCAACATTTCTGTCTTAGCTTTAATCATTATTTTTGTCATTCAGTTGAAGTTATTGGGGCTCTTTTCCATTCTAGTCCTAACAGATCGTTTGTTGGCTGGTAAACAGAGAGAAAACAGCAGAATGTTGGTGTGGTTTCATGATATTGAGTTGGCCCTGGCCAGACGAGCCCGACTAGCTTAGTTCTTGTCAGTAACCGCAACGTACCATGTCCTATTCTTCCATCACCAGGTGGCGCTATCAAGAAGCCCCTACATGACTTGGTGGTGGCCGACTCCCAGACGGCTGAGCTGGAGTGTGAAGTCGCCAACCCCTCTGCTGCGGGCAAGTGGCTGAAGGACGGACAGCCTATAGACTTCAATGAGAACGTTGTGAGCAAGGTGGACAAAGCCATCAGACGCCTTGTTATCATCATCACCAAAGCCACAGATGTAGGAGAATACACATATCAGGTTGCCAACTCCAAGACATCGGCCAGCCTGAAAGTTGAGGGTAGGTCCTTTTTAGTTGAATTAGGGATTAAGATTTGTGGAGTTTTTTTTCCCATATTTTAATGTGCTTTATTATTCTAATGTGTTTTATCTTGTTTACATGTATACATGTTATGTAATAGAGTACTTTAGATTTCTTCCACAGGTTGAATAGAAAATGGATCTTCTGACGTAAAAAAGATTTATTACAAGACTTATTAGAATGTAAAAAAACATATGTCCAAAACACGTTTGGTTTTTGGTTTATAATGATGATGTGATTCCATAGCTGTGAAGGTCAAGAGGACCCTGAAGAACCTGAATGTGGTCCAGACCCAGGAGGCTGTGTTCAGTCTGGAGCTGACCCATGAGAATGTGAAGGGATCGCAGTGGATCAAGAACGGTGTCGAAATCCGCCCCAGTGACAAATATGAGATCGCTGTTGAAGGCAGAGTCCACACTTTGAAGATAAAGGACTGCAACACTCAGGACGAGTCTGTTTATTCATTCAAACTGGGGAAACTGTCTGCAAGCGCCAGGCTGAATGTGGAGAGTGAGTTGCTCTTTTATGTTGTTGACTGCTGTCAGGTAGAACCTGACATCTCTAAAACCCGTCTTGAAATATAATTGGGTTCTATGCCCGCAAAGGTCATGAATGTTGGACCGCGAAATTCTGCACGTAAAAACATAAAATCTACCAAAAGTATCCCAAAATGTTCCAATGACACTTTTACTTACAGTGCAATGTTTTTAACAACATTAATTTTATTGCAGCGATCAAGATCCTGAAGAAGCCAAAGGATGTGATATCTCTGTTGGGCGCTACTGTCACATTTGAGGTGGGCCTTTCAGAGGATGACATCCCTGTGAAATGGATGTTCAACAACATGGAGCTGAAGCCAAATGAACACTATAAGATGCTCTCTGAGAAGAAGACCCACAAGCTGATTGTCCAGAATGTGGACGACAGCAAAGGTGGAGAGTACACTGCTGTGGTGAGCCACCTGCGCTGCAGTGCTCACCTCATTGTGGAGTGTAAGTGTTTGCTTGCTGAAGTACACAAACATTTTTAAGGAAGAAATTAATGGTTTTCAGTGAATAAGGGAGCTTTCACACCTGAAAGTCCGGACTAAATTAAGTTAAGTAGCTTTTATTGTCATTATACAATGAATCATACAACAAAATTGCGAGGTTAGAATGGAGGTTTAGTCCTGAGCCGCTGAGACTGAGCTCGCCACCACTTTGGGCCAATCTAACCTAATGTGCCTAACATGCATGTTTTGATGGTGGGAAGAAACCAGAGAACCCGGAGGAAACCCACGCAGACACGAGGAGAACATGCCAAACTCCACACAGAAAGGCCCTGTTCCAGCTGGGAATGGAACCCAGGACCTTCTTGCTGTGAGGCAGCACTGTGCCGCCCGTTGAATGGATGGATGAGTTACTGCGTTTTCACCTAAAACGAACCGGATCATGGTTCACTTTGAACCAGACCGAGCCCGGACTTTTCAGGAGGACCATGGTCCGGATGTTTGGTCCGCTGTTGGTCCGAGGGGGTGTTCACCTCTGAAATTTGAGTTCGGATCAAACTGGAAAGTCCAAAAGTCCTGAAAGACTAAACGATGCTGGTGTGAACGCTCCTTAAATGAGCTATTTAGCCTGAAAACCCATCAAGAATAACATTTCCCACACATAATGATTGTGCTTGTCTGTCTCCAGCTCTGCGCGTCACCAAGCCCTTGAAGAGTGTGGAAGTCCCAGAGACCCAACTGGCCACGTTTGAGTGTGAGGTTTCCCATTTCAACGTCCCGTCTACCTGGCTGAAGAACGGTGTGGAGATTGAGATGAGTGAGAAGTTCAGGATCGTGGTTCAGGGCAAACTGCACCAGCTCAAGATCATGAATACTAGCAGGGACGACTCTGCAGAGTACACCTTTATCTGTGGGAACGACAGAGTCTCTGCTACGCTCACCGTTAGCCGTAAGTTAGACTCTATTACCAACCCATTTTTGGTTAGTCACATCACTTCTTAATCACTTTGAGTTGCAAACTGACACAGAGCTCTTTAACCATCAACTAACCATCAACTATTACAACCCTTCCTTAGGTTTTCAGTGGATTTCAGACTTTTGCGTTGTTATATTCTTTATTGAGTTGATTAAACTCATTAAACTTACATTGCTATTGTGGAGGAATTTTTATATTTTAATGTGTTTTATCATTTTAATGGGTTTTATCTTGTTTACATTTTAGACTAAACTTCCTCAATGTGTTGTATTGTTTCTAATTGTAAACTATGTGGTATATTTTGTTTTATTATAGTTTAGTGAAAACCCCTAAGCTGTGTGGCCTGCAGATATCTGTTGTATCTATCATCATCCCATGTTTCCCATCATGCCTTTCACCTGTGGAAGGTTGCAATGAGGTCACTTCCTGTGTAGAGTCTACATAAGTTCCTGTATACCTGAAAAGCCTTTAGAAAACAGTCGTGTGTGTGCTGGTTCTCTCCACGTATACATGATATGCAATAAATTCAACAGCAATTAAAGCAGAGAACTATAATTTCTTCCACACTATGCTGTTTCCAGCCATCCTCATCACGACAATGCTGCAGGACCTGAACGCCCAGGAGAAAGACACCATTACGTTTGAGGTGAACGTCAACTATGAGGGCATCACGTACAAGTGGCTGAAGAACGGAGTTGAGATCAAGTCATCTGACAGATGCCAGGTTCGATGCAAACAACTGACTCACACCCTGAGCATCAGGAACGTTCACTTCGGTGACACTGCTGAATACACATTTGTGGCTGGCACTGCAGCTACAGCAGCTAAACTTTATGTTGAGGGTAAGTTGTCATTACATAACAGTTCTTTATCTTTCTAAATCTGTGTCAACCATGATACTGTGTCTAGCATAAAAATGTAACGCATTTGGTTCGATTGTTTATTTTGCTTTAAAATGGATCTATAATTATCTGCAGCCCGTGTGATTGAATTTACCAAACACCTGAAGGATCTAAAAATCACAGAGAAGAAGAGAGCCACGTTTGAATGTGAAGTTTCTGAGCCCAACGTCCAGGTGATGTGGATGAAAGACGGTCTGGAGCTGGAGATGTCTGACAGGTACAGTAGCTCCCCTACAGACCACAGATGGACATTAGCTCACAGCTGTCTTTGGTTTTCACTTAAGTTATTCAATATAGTTTTAACATTTTTCATAACTAGTGCAGTGTCTGTTCGGAGCGGGCCGATTGCGTGGCGTCCAGTATGGCTGCTTCCTTATATGGTTGCCGCTCTAAAACAGTGCCGCTCTGACACAGCGCCGCTCTGACACAGCGCCGCTCTGACACAGCGCCGCTCTGACACAGCGCCCTGATCCAAACAACTTCACAAAGATTTCAACTTCACACTGATTTCAACTTCACACCGATTTCAACTTCACACTGATTTCAACTTCACACTGATTTCAACTTCACACCGATTTCTTCCAAACAACTTCACACTGATTTCAACTTCACACCGATTTCTTCCAAACAACTTCACACCGATTTCAACTTCACACTGATTTCAACTTCACACCGATTTCTTCCAAACAACTTCACACTTGACACTGCACTTCCATGGGCCATGAGTAATACACCCGCCAAGTCGATTGGATGAACGGTTCTCGAGATATGTGAAGGACACACAGATATAGCGATTCCTTGCTTTATAGTTAGATATTGATACTAATAATACTAACATGATGATGAACAAATAAACCAAAGTCTGTTGATGGTGATTTGACATTACCTTCCCTGTCACGCGCAGATATAAAATGACTTCAGAAAAGTTCTTGCACCGTCTGATGGTGTCGTCAGTCCGTCTGTCTGATGCTGGACAGTTCACCGTGGTGGCCGGCGCCAGCATGTCCAAGGGCCGTCTGGCAGTAGAGGGACAAGACGTCAAGATCTCCGAGCCTGCTAGCAGGGACGTCACTGTGAGTTCCTTCACTTCTCTGGGACCCGACTGTTTAAATCGCTTGATTCATCTCAGATCATCATACCTGAAAAGTCTTTGGCTTTATTCATTATGACCAACATTTTGTTTCAGAAACTCCATGAAACTCCCCAGATATTGTCAAAAACCTCCAGTTTTCCTTTAGTAATGTATGTTAGTTTTGTTCCATAGCAACACATGATGATATATCCTTAATATATTGATTCATATAAGAGCTGTTGCTCTCTTAGCTTGTAGGAGACACAAGTCTATTAAGGCATGGTCACTCTTCTTAGTAATAAAATCACTTGGATAAATACCAAGGATGCACAACTTTGGCAAACAATGGATTTTCAGTTTTGTTATCTGGTTAAGCGTGACAAGAACCTCCTTCCAAAAACATTTGACCACATCACATTCCCAGAAGCAGTGAAAGCGTTTTCCTTTAGCAATGTTACATTTGAAGCATGTATCTGGTACGCTGGGATTAAAGTGATGCAATTTTGATGGTGTTATATATGTTCTCAAAATCCAGTTGTATTGTAGGACTGTTTAGTCATTGTGATTATTTTCAGGTGGTTGAGAGACAAAGGGCCACCTTTGAGTTTGAGGTCAGTGAGGACGACGTTGAGGGTCGCTGGATGAGGAATGGAGTTGAGATCCAATTTTCAGTGGAGGAGAGGTTCAACTATGTGACCATCAGAAAGATCCATCGTCTG
>CABFOS010127148.1:0-10805 GCA_900660315.1 Diretmoides pauciradiatus | reverse complement strand
AGGTGACTCCGTCACGTGACCGCCGCGGTGACTCGCGCTCCCTCCGTTAAACCTCCGGTTCACAACGGCAGAGAGCAGAACGGAGCGGACGGCGGCGGCTCCGTGTCAAACCTCCAGCAGGGCTTTGTTTCTCTCTCTCTCTCTCTCTCTCTATCTCCCTCTCCATCCATCCCAGACCTCCTCCTTCTCCCTCTCCCTCTCCCCGGGTCATGCAGCCATGGACATCTTGTGGCAGTACCAGTTCCGCATCATCCTGCTGGGGGACTCCACGGTGGGGAAGTCGTCGCTGCTGAAGCGCTTCACGGACGGTATCTACAGCGACGTGGCGGACCCGACGGTCGGCGTGGATTTCTACGCGCGGTCGCTGGACCTCGAGCCCGGGGTGAAGATCAAGCTGCAGCTGTGGGACACGGCCGGACAGGAGCGGTTCAGGTGAGATGGAGGGAGGGAGGTACACCTGATGACGGTTCAGTATCGGTGAATAACGGAGAGGCCCCGGTGTTTGTTGTTTACCGTGACGCGCCTTCTGACGGGGAACAGGGTCAGGGCGAGACAGGCCTGGTAGTCTCTGGCCTAGCGGGACAAACCGGACCGCATCACTTGCATCCAGAGTGATGATGATGATGATGATGATGAAGATGATGATGAAGAAGATGGTGCTCATGCCGACCATCCTCTCTTTGATTCGGGATGAGCCTGTTTGCCTGTTTGTTTATTAGGATCCACATTAGCTGCACGCCGTGAAGTCAGCTAGTCAAATCACATCATTTAATAATAGTATTGTTTTGGGATGTATACATCCAAAAAAAGAAGATAAAAAGATAGAAGAAAAGAAAGGAAAAACAAAACAATAGGTTGATCATTCGGGCAACGTAATAATATTTACGTGGCGAATATATGTCATTAAGTCAGACAACAAAACAGTCACGAAAGTCCATCGTTAAATAGATACAAGTAAAAACAATACCAGAATCAACACAGAACAAGATCCATCAATAAATCATATGAAAATAAATACATAAAATAGCCTCAGTTATCTGTCTCGTCTACACCTGTGAATCCAGTGTGTTTTCATGCTGTGATTGGTTTGTGTTTGGTGCCCGGTGTCAGACTGACTCAGATCTAGCTGCTCTCAGATCTACTTCTGAGGTGGCGTTTCCTTTCAGGCTTGGTGTTTCACTTCTGTTTCAACAGGTCTGGCTATAAATGGATGACAAGCATCAGCTCATTATGTTTTTATGAAGGTGGAGGTGCAGCTCATAAATACGTGTTGTACTTGGATCTGTGCTTGTGGGATTACAGTCACTGTGGGAACCTCTTTGGATCTGTAGTTTTAATGTATAGGTAGATATCGTCCTCCCAAGAGGGAATTTACTTTCACAGCCTGCACATTAAAGAGCAGGGACATGAAATATAATAGAGATCAGTAACAGCACACAGACATGTTGGCCCAGTGTGTGATATCATGGCATAGGGCAGTGTTTCTCAACTGGTGGGTCGCGACTCAAAAGTGGGTAGGGGAGTGAGTAGTCAAAAAAATGTTTATAAAAGATGTAATCTAAAAATCCTGTTATTTATTTCAAACACAAAAAAACACAACCAAATCAGTTTCAACACTTTCAGGTAATAGAAAACGGGTTCATATGATCATTTATCAGCCAACAGACGCTCTTCAAACCTTTCTTCTCTGTAGTCGAATCTTCAAGGAAAACTCATGATTTCATTTGTTGGTTTGAATTCTATAAAAGTGGGTTGTAACTTAATGACCATGAGAAAATGTGGGTCCCAAGGCCAGACCAGTTGAGACCCACTGGCACAGGGCACAAAGCTCCCGCCTAACCAAGCCTTTTTTACAGATCCAGGATCTGTATCTGCAGCCTTGCATGTGACAACACATGTGAGGTGTTGAGGTCTGTGCGGTCGGGAGTGGAAAGCCAGGTGATCTTTGAGGATGTGTGTGATTGTGAGGAGTTTGTTCCTGTTTGTGAGCAGCAGATCCTCTATGATGATTATTAACCCAACATTCATCTGCTTGTACCCTACAGGTCCATCACAACCTCATACTACCGCAACTCAGTGGGCGGGCTGCTGGTGTTCGACCTGACCAATCGCAAGACCTTCGATCACGTGAGGGAGTGGCACAAGGAGGTGAGCGAGCACATCCTGCCCCACCACATGGTCTACATCCTCATCGGGCACAAGAGTGACCTGAACAAGGACCGCAAGGTGACGCGGGACGAGGCGGAGCAGCTGGCGGCCGCGCTGGGCATCCGCTACGTGGAGACCTCGGCCAAGTGCAACAGCAACGTGGACCGAGCCTTCGAGCTGCTGACCAGAGACATCTACGAGCTGATGAAGATGGGGGAGATCGTCACCCGGGACGGCTGGGACGGGGTGAAGAGCGGCCTCACCACCAAGGTCCTCTACCCGGCCGAGGAGGAGGAGGTGCTGCCCGCCGCCGCCGAGAAGGGCTGCCACTGCTGACTGAGCCACCCCGCCTCCTCCTCCTCTTCCCCGCCGCCTCACCACAGCCTCCCATTGAAACGAAGACACCTCCTCACCACATGCGTTGCGTAGCCCCGCCCCTCGTTTCCACGTCTGTTCTCCTGGGAACTTTTTCTCCCGACTTAGGAATAGTCCCCCCAGGATTCCGCCATTCTGTGATGGTAGAAATTTCCGCGGAATTCTGGGCCGTCCACGAAATTCTCTTACCAACGGTTTGCGCAAATGCATCCTCAGCCAGCGGAGAATAGACAAAACGGAACAGATCCGGGTCACGGCACCATTTGGTTGAAGCAAAACTACTAGTACTCTGCTTTAAGTTAATAGCTGTTGAATTTATTGCATAACATGTACACGGAGGGAACACCAGTACCAGCTGTTACCATGTGCTCTCTAACCACTCTTCAGTTTAGCAGAGAGTTAAATAGACCTTGACCAGGAAGTGACCTCATTGGGACCTCCCACAGGTGAAAGGCATGATGGGAAATACAGGGTGATGGTAGACACATCAGAATACACGAAGATTCCTGAGGGCACACTGCTTTATGATTCAGCTGAACTACAATAAAACGCAATATATATAAACAATACACACATTGAGAAAGTATAATATTACATGTAAACTAAATAACACACATAAGAATAACGATACACATAAAAGTATAAAAATTCATCCACAACTGTACAACTTAAGATTGACAACTGTAACTTAATTATTATATGACCATTATTTTGTCAAAAAATTGTCACATTAGGCCACTTTTTTCAGTCCGCGGAATACTGCAGAAAATCCCATTTTTTCGGAAATTTTACGAAGTCTGCCGCAGATTTTAGGATTTGTTCCCGTGGAATCCTGGGGGGACTAACTAGGCATCCCGGTGTGTGAGCATTACGAGTCTCTCCGCTGTGTGGATACTGAATCCGTCCGGCTAAGTTGCTCCGGGACAGAAGACGAAGGTGATCAGGCCCCCGGGGGCTCGGGGGGGAAGCCGATACCAGACAGGCCCAGACAGACTGTGGTGGAAGATACATTCCCGTGGTCTGGCATCGCTCCCGTTTCACAGGGCGCCGCTGTGGGTCTCTATCTGTCGAGCTCAGTTTGTGCCACGCTTTGCCGTTGCAGTCGTTTGTGACTGTACATTAATGTATAGAAGTAGGGGTGTCACGAGAACCGATACTTCGGTACCAAGTCGATGCCAAACTTCTGAAACCGGAAGTACCGGAGGTAACATAGAGGTAACTGAGATTTACAATGAACACAGATGAAAATGAAACTGACTGCACGTTTTGTGTAGAACACACAGTTCTTATTAAATAACCTGCTCAAAGTCTCTGTTAAAGCAGAACCCAAACTTCTTATTAAAGAACCTGCTCAAAGTCTCTGTTAAAGCAGAACCCAAACTTCCTAGTAAGTCACTTAGTTAAAACTAGTAACACAATGTTGAAATCCACATTGAAATCAGAAGAATGAGAGTTAGTTACTAGTTAAACCAGGTTATATACGTTTACATTATGATGTGTTCAAGGTCTGTCAGTAAAATGAGGATTAGGCAAACGTAAATAAAACGTCATAATGATGTGTTCAGTGTAACATTAAAATTGGAAAATGTAGCTTTTGGCGAGAAACTTTAATAAATACAGTTGTTTGGACCAAATAATAGAAACATAGTGGTATCGATAAAGATTGTTAACGAGTCTTGATAATGGATCAAACTCAGTCAAGAGTGTATGTTGAAGTACAGTTGGGATTTATTGATTTTATTGTTTTGTTTTTTATCGTGGCATCAAATTGGTATCGAGAATCGTGGAGTTTCGCTGGTATCGGTATCGACTACTACATTTCTGGTATCGTGACATCTCTATATAGAAAAATCTATTGAAATTTACCATAAAAGATCACCTGAAGATATCTAATTGACAGCGTGCACTAGACACGGTGCACCCTATAACACTGTGTCACCGTGGTATGAAATCAATGTGCTCCTCCTGCTACTGTAATCTGTGTGTGCACTTACGCCAAAATGACTTCCCATCATTTGGTGAATAGATAAGTAGGCTGATGTTTTTGTAAAATGAATAGATTTATTATGTCTAGTTGAGGTCGGTGTAATTAAGCTAGCTAGTCCCATTTAGGTATTTGTATATAACATTGGACGTCTCATCCTCAACCGGAGCAAGAGGTCGAGTCTATTACACCCTGTCAGCATGGGGACGAATAAGTATGGAGTCAAATTGATGCCAAAAGTATTGTTCGCATAGGGGGGAAAATCGCAGGCGTAGATTTTTTTTCTTTTTCGGAATTGTAAATGAGAAGTTTATGTTCACAAATGTTAAAAACAAAATTGCAATTGTTTTTTCTCAGTCATGTTTATGATTTCATTTTTTTACCATTCTGTTTTTCTCGCGCTTACAGGGTTTTTGCACGATTCTGAGGCGGAGGCGGCGTGAAGGGAAGAGGGCGACTTTATTGGTCACTCGGACAAATCGGTATGCGCTGTGTTTACCTGAAGGCATGCTCATCATCATTTACACGGGAACATGGTGGAGCAACGACATCCTTCTCCTTCACCTTCTCGTCAAAAATGAAATTATACTCGTCAAAAATTAAGTGAGTGAGAAAAAACAATTGTAATTTTATTTTTTACATTTGTTGAACGTAACTTTCTCGTTTACAATTCAGAAAAATGCGTTTGATTATTTAATTTTTTTTGATCAGAAACATTTCCACATTCGGCATCAATTTGACTCCATATGTATTTGCTAAGAAAAGTATGTTTGGATTTGGAGTGATCATGGTGTCTGAGCTCTTTGCAGCTGACTCTCATTCAAAGCTCGTATCCCATTAACAATAATCCATCTGGGAGTGAAATCCTGCAGCTTTCTGTCACCCTGCACATGACCTTAAGTCTAGTAAACCCCCACACGCTAACAAGCAGTGACATAACGTTGTAACTGTAACCTATCGACTAGGAATTTCTCCCACTTCCAACGTTGACAGAAATTCAGCAGTAAAAGCAGCTCGGACATCGCAAGATACACAAATAAAACATCTTTGATTTGCCACTTTGAACCTGAACCCAGGTCTATGGCAAGACGGTTTAACGTTTAATAAAAACTATGTGATAGCAAGGTTTTTGAAAATGTATGGCAAAATTCTCAAAAAATATAGCAAAGTTTTTGAAAATTGATATCAGATTTATGAATTTTGTTATCAATGTTAGGAATTTTGATATCAAAAAAACTTGATTAAATGTTAAAAGGGCTTACCATAGTGTGTATACATGTGTGCCTTTGTGTGTGTATGTACAGTATGTATATATACTCTGTGTGTGTGTGTGTGCGTGCGTGCGCGTGCGTACCGGCGGCGGGCGTGGCGCGCGTGGTCAGCCCGTGTCTCTCTGACTGCTTCTCGAACATCAGCTCGCTGCGGGACTTGATGCTGTAGTATTCCTCCGCCTTGGCGATGTAGCCCACTGAGCTGGATCGCCGTGCCAACGCTCCACCCTCCCAGGGCGGCGCCACCTCCAGAGGGTGGGACATACGCAGGAAGCGGGGCAGCCGCTCAAGGAAGAACTGTGGTGGGGGGGGGGCAGTGTTATCACACACAGATTGGACCCGTCAGGCTTTTCTTGACGCCGCCATGCTGAATCCAGGAAAGTTAGTAGTTTGTTTTGTAATGAATGACTCACTTTGTACTTTAAGCAGCAATTAACAGGTCTACTGAGTCCTTGGGTGGAGGTAATATTTTCGGTCCTGTTCATTCATCCATTTGTTCGTCTGTGTACAAGATTACGCAAAAACCACCAGACCGATTTTAAATGTAAACAAGAAGTGAGGTCTAATTGCTTAATGCATCATCCCTTTCACATTCTACTTAATATGCATGTTCCTTAAGGGTCAAAGGGCACAATTTAACATGGCCGCCACTCAACGTCAATAAGTGAGGTCTACTAGCTTAACGCAGCATCTGATTATCATGATACCCACTGCAGCTTGACCCAAGGAAGAGCTATTACATTTTGGAGTGGATCTGAATTACAAGTCACCGCATAAACAGGTGACATGAATCCTGGGTGGAGGTCTGTTATTATTGTTTATAATTGTAACCCAGGTATATTTTGTTTTATTGAAGTTTAGTGAAAGTATAAGCTGTATGCCTACAACATCTCACTGTATTTTGTTGTACCTATCATCATCCTATATTTCCCATCATGCCTTTCACACGTGTGAGGTCACTGTGATGTCACTTCCTGTTGTGGGTCCTATATAATGAAGACCCCGCACCTGAGTTGGCAGAGACCGCATGGCAGCAGCTGTGAGTGGTGTTCTCTCCATGATCATGTTACATAATAAATTCAACAGGAATTAACTTGAAGCAGAGTACTACTTTAATTTCTTCCATATAAAGAAGATGCATTGGGGTGGAGAGATCATGAAGCAACAGATCAGGGAGTTAATGTGCAGACGTGAGTGATGTCAGAGAGTAAAGTCACATCCTCCAAGTTGAGACGTTTGCTTGTTGTTCAGTCTGTGGTTTTAGTGGGATGATGTTCAGGAGTCAGTATGACGGCGTCGACAAAACACTGACTGTCACTGCAGGTTATGGACCATCCCTAGGAGGGAACTTTACAAATGGTATCATCCGTCCTATCGGAGGTGGATGATGTTTACTGGTGGGTGGGTGTGTTACCTGCTTGGTCCACTCAGTCATGACGTGAGTGCTGGGAGTCCTGAAGTGCAGGTTGAGGACGACCACACAGTTCAGCACCACCACCGTCACCAGCACCATGATGAACATCAGATACCTGACCAACACACACACATGTAAATATATATATACACACAGAGCCGGGCCTCTGTCCTGTAACTGAAAGGTCACAGGTTCAATCTCTGAAGCAGCCAGATGCAAGTCGGAAGCTCAACAAGACGAATATGAAGCGTGTGTATGTAACCGATCATGTGTATGTAACCGATCATGTGTATGTAACCGATCATGTGGAGACAAATTAACGCCACAAGGATTGTCCGCATAGAAAAAAAAATTGCACGCAAATGAAGAAATAAAACACATTTTTCTGACTTGTAAATGAAAAAGTTAGGTTGACAAATATAAAAAAAAAAAAAATTGCAATTGTTTTTCTCATTCATGTTTACGATTTCATTTTTTTCGAGTACAATTTCATTTTTTACTAGTACGATTGTGTTTTTCTCACGCTTGGGGTGGTTAATTTGTCTCCATAAGCTTCCTCATGGTCATCCATCTTGAAGGTAAGTCCTGGAGGTGCCACATTCCCTCCCTTTATTGATTATGGTCTTCACTGGGTTGCAGGGAACTTTGAAAGAAATGCTCCATCTCGTCTTTCTCTCACTGAAATCCGTTTCTAATATGAACCTTTCAACGAGAACAGCTCTGTCTCTGCACATGTGCACTATACATTCATCTTAACTCAGTTACGACCCTGTTATCAGGGTTGTGGTGCAACCAAGGTGTTTTAGTTTTCCATTGTTAGTCAAAAATGAGCAGCATTTGTTTTTATCTTGATTTTTCCACATGAGAGTGAAACTAAGTGAATGTCTCAGGCCTAGAAACTAGAACATCTGAAAGGGTGTGTAGACTGAAAGACTGAGAGAAAGACAGTGAGCTAAGGTTCTAGTGGATAATTCATTCTTATATTATGATATTAAGCAACTCAGGGACTCAAGGATATCACTACACTGCTCTTCCAGGAAATGAAACTCTCTCCCCTCCCACTGACCTCACAAACATTTCCAAACAAGCCTCCTGAGTGAATGATTGGTTTACAAGGAAAAGTTGGAGTGACCGCTGATTTCTACCAATCAATAAAAGACACCCCCACCCTCGTTGTGACTAGGACTGTGATTGGTGGAAATAATCAGAGGTCACTTTTGAACGGCTTTCTGTTTCTGTTAAGTAGGACTGGTGATCAGTCTGGTCTTGACTGACAGTTTTGACTAAATCTTTGTTGTAGAAAATGATCATTGTTACTATTATTTACCATACATGTATTGATTAGTAATTGTGTTTACATTCTAAACATCTAAAAACGTAGGGGACAAAATGTGATTGATTGATTTTGTCTGTCTTCATTTTCATAGTACAACTTGTCAGCAGGATGTCAGCACATGTCCTTACTACACAACATGCTACCTTACTGGCATGCACGAAAAAAATTATGCTTATCTTTGGGATCTTTGGGACTTTCCCCTTAAGGAACCTGAGGTGCCACTAACTGTGGCGCCACTGATGCCGACTCTTGTTTTGGGTATTCCCCCTGAGGAACCACTGGTATTTACCTTGAGGAACGACTGCTGCTGGCTCAGGAACCACTGGTGCAGGTTCTGATGTTGCTGCCTTCAGACTCCCGGTCTGCGGAGCCACGGGTGCTGGCCCGGGTGCTGGTCCGGGTGCTGGTCCAGGTGCTGGCTGAGTGTACTTTTCTTGGCTGACTCCTGATCCAGGCTGCGCGACTGGTTTGGGGTTGTTTGGTTGTAGGGCCACCGGTACCGTCTTTGGGTATTTCCCCTGAGGAGACACCGGTACCGGACCAGCTGTGGGTTCAGGTGCAGGCTTAAGGTACTTGCCTTGAGGAACCACTGGTGCTGGTTCTGGTGTAGCCTGTGGGATAAGCGATGCTGCTTTAGAGTACTTCCCTTCAGGAATCACCGGTGCTGGTTCTGGTGCTGCTGGTTTGTAGCTCTTTGCTTGCGGTACAGGTGCCGGCAGCTTTTGATATTTCCCTTGTGTGGCGGCTACCAGGACGCCCTCAGGCACGACTCCCTGCGTCGGTTCTGGTGGTTGCGCAACACCCTTTGAGTTTGGTTCTGCCGGCTGCTCCGGTGCTGCACTCGGTTGTTGAGGAGAGAGAACTTCACCTTTCAGGCCTTTTCCGTTAGATGCACCTGCACCTTTTGTTCCCTTCCCGTTTGGCATCGCGCCGTAACCTGAGAACCGAACACAATGACGAATGTGTTGCATGGCAGTATTGCTCACGGATAAACACTTCACAGTTTAAAACACAGAACAACAAAACTCCAGAGGCTTAGACGGTCGTCAGACCAATTGAGCCTCTGGGTTCCCAGATTGCCATAGAAATACCACAAACACAAAATATGTGACATTATGTTATATTTAATATATGCGTACCTCCACTGGGTGACACTGCTCCAACACCTTTGGTAGCGTGAGGCTTCGATCCTCCGTATCCTGACAAGGAGGATTGAGGGGAATGAAAATGAGTCTTACACAGAGAATTTAGTGAGTTGTACTTGAGCATTTAAAGTGGTCAAGTACAACTGACAGTTTTCAGAATTCGGCTCATCCTGAAATTTAATCTGCAATGCTAATAAATTTGATATTGGATAATTGGGACTCACCATTGTGTTTACTTCCATATCCGTTGGATGCGCCCCCGTTTCCAACTCCGTAACCTTAAGACAAAATAGAGCGTTACTAAAGCAGTAGCTGGTAACAGTGGTACATGTAACTGGTGTGTTAGGCGTCTTGACAGGAAGTCACCGTTGGGTTTAGCTCCGTATCCTTTGGGAACGCCGCTAACGCCGGCTCCAGCTCCGTAACCTCAGGGTCAAATGTAACATTACAATTAAAGCTGGTACCAGAGGTCAACCGTCTACATTAGAGACATTTGAAACACTATGACACTGGAAAGGATATCTATCAATTACCATTGGGTTTAGCTCCGTATCCATTGGGAACAGCTCCAGCTCCATATCCTTGTGATTAAATAGACCATTAGAGAAGAATACATGTACATCCAAACTGTTCATATTTTGGGTTGTTAAAGGATAACTTCGGTATATTTCAACCTGGACTTTATTTTCCCATGGTCATGTGTCTACATGACTGGTGGGAAAAATAATTTTTGAAAATGATCCAGTATTGAGTGAATACTGCTGTTAGCGATTAGCGGCTAATGCGGCTAGAGCAGGGGTCTCAAACTGCCGGCCCGCCAGGCAGTTTCATGCGGCCCCACACATGATTATCATTTAATGTTAAATATAGCCCGAATTATTATTATTTTTTAAATCCCCATTTTGATTCCCCCCAGTCCTTTAGAGTAATAGTTTGTTTTTCTAGTAAAATCGGATCATAAAATATATATATTTTTTATTTCACGTTTAACAAGTTGCGCCTAACTGCGCAACTTGCCAACATAAAGAGAACAGTGAACAGCGCTGACAGCGCGTCACCTACAAGAATGAGCGCAGGCTGTTCAGAGAGGTGACAGCGGTATTTGAGTTAAATGCGGCGGCGACACGTCTGA
>CABFOS010127146.1:0-10649 GCA_900660315.1 Diretmoides pauciradiatus | reverse complement strand
AGTTTAGGTGACTGATCATAGTTTGGATGACTGATCATAGTTTGGGTGACTGATCATAGTTTGGGTGACTGATCATAGTTTAGGTGACTGATCATAGTTTGGGTGACTGATCATGGTTTGGGTGACTGATCATAGTTTGGGGGACTGATCATAGTTTGGGTGACTGATCATAGTTTAGGTGACTGATCATAGTTTGGGTGACTGATCGTAGTTTGGGTGACTGATCGTAGTTTGGGTGACTGATCATAGTTTGGGTGACTGATCATAGTTTGGGTGACTGATCATAGTTTAGGTGACTGATCATAGTTTGGGTGACTGATCATAGTTTGGGTGACTGATCATAGTTTAGGTGACTGATCATAGTTTGGGTGACTGATCATAGTTTGGGTGACTGATCATAGTTTAGGTGACTGATCATAGTTTGGGTGACTGATCATAGTTTGGGTGACTGATCATAGTTTGGGTGACTGATCATAGTTTGGGTGACTGATCATAGTTTGGGTGACTGATCATAGTTGAATGTACCAGTCAGGCTAGGAAATTCCAGTGTTTAGTGGAGGGTTACACCATTGGTTGACTTTTTGCTGTAATACATTGTGATGTATTCAAGGTTGCCTAGGAACAGTAAACAGCTCCATGCACCAAGAGGCATGAGGGAGAGACACACGGTCCAGCACATACCAGGTTCTGACCGTCTTGTTTTCTAACTTAGCTGAATTTCTAAATGACTACATCCTCTGGTTCATGATGTTCTGTTAAAACACCAGCTTCCTCTACTAAGAACTCTACTCTGCCTTATTACATCCACTGCTACTGTACAATAAAGGATGAGCAGCTTGAAGCTTCTGAATCATCCTTTTAACATTGTTACATCCAATCTTTGTAAATGCACATAAACCGACTTAGCCGAAGAGTAAAGAGCATAATAACTGTATTTAACTGCCAAATACTATACAAGAGTCAAACAATCAAACTGTCAGTTATAATAAAGGGAAGACTTGCATTGCTGTAACAATACAAATGTACAAAAGAAATAGTAGCAGGACTATGATCTGAACTTGTTCCATACACTATCAAATTGAAACCAAGATGCCAGATGATGATATCGCTGACTGGTCATTTATTCAAATTCAAATTCCAAACCCAAAGCATTTAAATTAAAGTTTCTAAAATCAAAATATTAAGTTCGCCAATTGTATTTCCTAATGAGATATAGTATATAAGTGTATCCGTCTCTATGGAACATGGGGTTTATCTTACCAGATAAAAGGCCCAGAGCAGAATATACCATGAAATGCATCTCCTCATTAAAAGCCTTTACGTTTTATTAACAGAATCACATTACTTGTCAAAGTCAGACGACCTGGAGGCGTAGAATGTGTATAGAAATGTAAGGAACATATCTAAACATCTATTAAATATGTGGTTGGGGAGAAATGTGCAAGACCGCAGCACTTTGATGCTTTGTTTTTATAGTGATCAGAGGTAGCCCGAGTCTCAGGGCAGACATCAGATATCCTCCTCCTCTTGGCTCAGTGGAGAAGTGTTTTTTTAGACAAGTGCTGTGCAATAAAACATGAAAGCAACACTCTGCGGACCGAGGAACTGATATGGTTTAGTCTAAAAGAAATGATGGATTAACACTTCGGCTTACAATATGTATAGTTAGAAAATGAAACTCTGTCCCAAACGTGATATTCACATCTTAAAAACCCCATTATTTACCCATAACCTACTCAGTGTATATTTAAGCTACTAAATGACAGGAATACACTAATAACAGCTGCGTTCCTCTTCAAAACTGACATCTTATCTGATGATAACTTGATTCTTTAAAATTTTATTTGACATTGCATCTCATCGTCTTTTTTCCTCTTTTATCAATGTCATGTACAGTATTTGGTTATTGCTCCAGTGCCAGCAGTGATCTCAGAGCATTGTCCTCCATCCTCGCATGTGAGGAGAGCTCTAGGTTTACATGGCGAACACGGCTATCGCCCTGAGGCTTTGAGCATGAGAGACTCTCCTGTCTGATGCCAAAACCCGTTTGATGCCACTCATCTCAGCGCTGCCGTTGGAAACAGTGGGGATCACATAACGTTGGATGTAAATAGAACACAGTTGACCCCCTGGCCCAGGGCTACTGCAGGTCTAAATTGGTATTTGGACTTATCTTGGGATCTAGAACATGACACTGTTGATCTTCTTTGATTTTGGGACAGGAGTATCAACCCTGCCAGTCATTTTCAGGCCCTCTAGCGAGGCCTTCTCTGACTATGGGCTACGTAAGAGTCAAGGGCCCCCTTTTGTACGCAGATATCAAGTGATAACCAAAGTGACATAAGAGCCAGCGACGGTTTGGATGAAGCAGAAATGACGAAGAACACCTGCAGCAATAAAGTGAATTTAAATTTGGTCAGGATATTAGCTCTATTGATAATCTGAAGGCTGAGCAACCATGGCAGATAACATTATCTCAAGTAGTGATTATGTCATTGTCATTTAATTAATTTATGTAATAACAATAACAATTGTGTGTTTATGTTTTTAAAGAAACACACATATTCATATATTTTTTTCTTTTTTTCTTTAACAAAAAAGATAGTATACAAACATTCAGGTTGAATTATCAGCACATTGTAACACGAAAATAAAGTGTAAAGTAAAAAACAACAGCTAAAAACATAAACAAACAGAAAAAAACACATATAAAATCATAATATATATAAATATATTTCTGTTATCTGCTGCCCGCTTCCCTGTGCTCCCTCCCACCGCCGTGACGTCACAAGGGGGCGTGTCCCGCGGCGGTTTCAACGCACTACGCCCCGATTGGTCACTTTTGCCCACGTGACAGCAACTAACCAATCACGGCGAAGTGCGAGGAGTAAAAAAAAAATCCACCCGAAATGTGCTGTGTTGTCACCAGCTGCTGGCGAGAGGACGAAGAAGAAGAAGAAGAAGAAGAAGAAGAGAAATAGAAATGGATCTGTGAACGGCGGTCGCAGGATGATGACGTTGCTGAACGACTGATACCGACGAGCGGCGGTAGCAGCGTCGCCACCTCGGACCCGCTGATGGTGTCAGTTATGTAAGCGAAGGCACCGATAAAGAGCAAAAACAGTGATAACGGATCAGTGTCCGTACAGGTCGGAGTTCCCCCCCTCTCCTGTGAGTATAAACGGGTTATTAACTCGTTTGTCATGGACTCTGATAGAAGCTAGCGTGTCTGAGCCGTTTCTACCGCCGCTTGTTCCGGTTCAGCTTCTTACCGTTATTATTCCCCGGTTCTGCAACTTAAAACAGCCGTTACATTGTTTACTCTTCAATTACCGTTGACCCGACCGATACCCGACCGATAACTGTCTCACCGGTGTCTCCACGTGTAAAGTCACCTGTAAAACCTTTGCATTCATAGTGTTAGTTTTGACGTTGTTTCATTTCCTTTGTGATTGTGCTTTATTGCTCAATATTAAAGTAGGTCAATTGAACAATGATACTGTTATTGTGTATGAATGTGAATATGTGCGTTTTTCCTTGTTTTATATCAGTCTTATGACCAGGTGAGTGGCATATTTGTGTATTCTTCTCGTAGCCAGTTAATATCAGATACATTTCACCAGATATCCATCCACATTCTCTCCATATCCAGGGTGATCTTTCCACATCTTCCAGCGGATCGAGGGCTTTCGAGCGGCACCCATCATGAACGTGGGCACGGCGCACAGCGAGGTGAACCCCAACACCCGGGTGATGAACAGCCGGGGCATCTGGCTCTCCTACATCCTGGGTATCGGCCTCCTGCACGTCATCCTGCTCAGCATTCCCTTCGCCAGCGTACCGGTGGTCTGGACTCTCACCAACCTCATCCACAACCTGGTCAGTGGAGCAGAACGGCCGACAGACACTAGCGCCGCCACAATATCCTCCCCACTTCCTCTGAACTCGCATTGAACCAGTTAGGTCAGTTAAGGACAGATGCAGCGACGGCCTAGTGGCGGGCCTAGTGGCGGGCCTAGTGACGTGGGGAGTAGAACTAGAGGAAAAAAAGCAAACTCTTTACTTAGATGACATGACAACGACGAACAGGGCACACACAAAAAAGCAGCAGATACTGTAAGACAAAGTGCAACAAATGTCTAAAACTACAATAGAGTCTTGATAGCAGAGTAGCACAAAGCCAAATATGTGGCGATGTCTGTGGTTTTGCAGACACAGTTGCTTTGAGCAGCTGTAGGACAAAATGAAAGAGTTGCTTACCGCGTCTCTGCTCCTAGACATGTTCTTTATCAAGACATCGGTGCCAGCAGTGTTGCAACCAACATTACGATGGTCATTGCTGAGGTATTGCTCAGTCTTGCGTTATTACACCCCTTGATTATCAAATGCCGTGGCTCACTTCACACTGGGAACCGTGAGAACATATGCACTTATTTCACTTGGACTTCCTGCTAGGTTCTCCGTTAACTTCCTGGTCAATTACTTTCCCAAGCAAGTTCAACTGTAACATCTGTGATTCAATCTTACATGAATATCACAGAACAGTGATTGCCGTCTCTGAGTGTCTTTTGTCTGTTGCAGTGCATGTACCTCCTACTCCACACTGTGAAGGGGACCCCCTTCGAGACCCCGGATCAGGGCAAGGCTCGCCTCCTCACACACTGGGAGCAGATGGACTACGGTGTCCAGTTCACTGCCTCGCGCAAGTTCCTCACCATCACACCCATCGTCCTGTAAGTAGCCCTGGAAAAAAAGCTAACTCACCACCTTCAGTTGTGTAGTTTGTGGAACGATATTCACGAGGGGCTCTAAGCTAGGGCGGTCACGACAAGTCTGGATTGATTAGCATTTCTCAAGGTGCCAGGTCCTTATTGACCAATACCACAACTTGTCAGGGGACTTGACATTCTCAGCAACACCCCACACTGTTTCCATGCCCTTTTCTGCCTTTATTAAGCAGCAGAGCTCTGTTTACAGGAAGCAGACTCTGGGTCCCTGGGGTGGACCTGCTTCCTCAGCCTGAATATTGTGGCAATGGCAGTTCTGCAGGTGGTACACTTGTGTTCTGTGCTAATCATCAAGTCCCCCCCTTCCCAGTATAAATATACACACAGCACACAGGAACTTTAAGACGGATATGGTAAAAGACTTAAAGTCATCTCACTAGTTTCAAAGGCCCCTCAATAATTCTGTCAGTTGCTGCCAGCAGGAAGAGAGCGAGCTGTCAGCCTGTAAGGTTATGACCGCAGCTGGCAGAGCCAAACATCTGCTATGGTCTTTGGAGCTTTTTAAGACATGACCTCACTAGTTCTGTAGTGAACAGGATGTGCAAGGCCTCGTTTTTCACCCACAACAATCCCCTCCTGAGCCGCACAATTACATCTGAGCGTGCTTTTGATGTCGAATCAGCATTGTTAGCTTCCTCTTGCCCCATCGACTGTAATATTTCACCAGAAATACCACATATCAGCCTGCAGTTCCTGCGTTGTTGCCAGCAGCTGGCAGAGAAGGGGAAGGGGAACTCCATTTAGAATCATTCACTGAATGTCTGATGCTTGGCCACGCTCTCCCACACCGGGTCTGTTTACTGAGCTGGTCTCCAATAAAGGTTTTGATCCAGGGTTTGTGGATGAGGCCGCATCATGTTTGTGTGTTTTAGTTAAAACCTATGTCGATAATTACCGATGTTGCAATCCTGTTTTTAGTTGGCATGTTGGAACGATCTCACAGATGCAAGTGTTGGCACATTCTGAGTTGGGAAACATCTCGTTGCAGTGACGTTAACGGCACTGCTGATCAGAAGCAGAATGTGGGGGGGGAAGTTTCGAGATGTTTTGATATACTTAAAAGGATGCTTTGATAGTTTGAATTTTCACTTTCATGTCATGACAAAAAAAGGTTTAACTGTTTATCCTCAGGCTTGTTAGGAATTGACAGTATTCGTCTTTGATACTTTGCACTGCTCTCCTTCAAAGCTACGAGAACAAAAAAAAGATTCA
The DNA here is from genome assembly GCA_900660315.1 of Diretmoides pauciradiatus. Taxonomy (NCBI): domain Eukaryota; kingdom Metazoa; phylum Chordata; class Actinopteri; order Trachichthyiformes; family Diretmidae; genus Diretmoides; species Diretmoides pauciradiatus. The sequence goes on along the minus strand of CABFOS010127146.1, from coordinate 4,650 downwards.
TTAAGTTAATCCAGAGTTTAAATAGCGAATTGGTTATTGGTTATCACACCTCTTTTAACGATTCCCTTTTCTTCTCTACCTTCTCATCTCTGACTAAGGTATATCCTAACCAGCTTCTACACCAAATACGACCGGGCACATTTTGTGGTCAACACTGTCTCCTTGCTTACTGTGCTCATCCCCAAGCTGCCCCAGCTGCACGGTGTGAGGATCTTTGGGATTAATAAGTACTGACGGGGCGGAAGAGGACACCTCCTTCCCCTTCTCTCCGAGTCCCTATGGACTGCTGTGAGCACACAGAGTATCAGGCCTCTGATTTGGACACAGGCCCATAAGGATCCATGGCTCTCTGGCTCCCAGCTCTGCTCACTCTAAATCAAGCCTTTCGCTGATACTGCCACGGTACCAAACCCCCCCAGGAAACAGACACAATGCATAATAGAGAGCACAAATGGAACGTGTACTGTCGTGATTATGTGTGGTCCGTCTCCTCCGAGTCGCGCATGTTTTCCAGCGACACTTCGGCGGAAAGCGTTTGGACATGTGGTGTAATACGTGGAAAATGCTGTAGAAATGTGATGAATGTCAAAGAGAGAATGATGCGGCCACACAACTATTGTTAGGCGCTTTTACACCCGTTGGCACACTTTGATTGAAAGTCATGAAGGTCGTTTTGTTTGTAATTACATACTGCTGTATTTATTCAGCTCCAGTCCTCCTCCACAAGGTTTCCTCTCTCTCGAAGGAAAGAGTGGCAGTAGTTTGATGAAATCCCGAGGGACCTGCCGACCGCCGCAGAAGCGAGACACGAGGAACCGCAAGGTTTTATATTTAGCCCGTGCCGCTCTGCTCAGGGTCCAAGATCGGAAAGTTGAGGAACTCGTATTTTTATCTGACCGTTTCCATATTTGGACTACTCTTGTACTCTTGTGCTGTGCCAGAGCTTCCTGTCTGCAGCATCGTCTGGCCTGTGTGTGGAAAGTCTAAGCAGGAGCAATCAGGATCACAGGCAACATGACCAGATGTCCTTCATGGTGACTTAGGAAGCAAACTGGTCTCCAATCAGTATTTCTTTTCTCAAATACTTAATGCATATTCAAACACATGCTAGTAAATACTCAACCTCCTCCAAGATCATTACATCAGCATGAGACTTAAGGCTACATATCGGTTTGGAACTTGAAGGCAAATGAACATGTTGGATGTTATGGAGTTACTCTTCATTGAAATATTTTTGCTTATAGTTTTACATACTGTTAGTGTTTTACAAGCGTATTATTATTATTTTTTACCCCTTATTCAACCAGGCAATTTGACTAAGAACACATTCTTATTTACTTGCCGTGGGAGAGCAGTTGCATGTGGCAGTATTCATGAATCATTTCAGAATATAAGGGCTTATCTCAAACTACTTGTGAAGTAATGTCTATATATGGCCGTGAGACTTGAGAGAGAGAGAGAGGAACTGAAACTGCGACTTCCCAAATGTTTCCCTTCGTTTGATGCCACAGAACTGTGGCTGTTTTGCATCTTCACTCAATGGAAATCCAAAATGGTTCATTTGAAGATGCAAAACGGTACAACTGAATTCAACTGATCCTGGGAGAGTTTATGAGCATGGACCAAACCGTTGAGTTGTATGTAAAAAAAAAAGTAGTAGCATGGTTTTGAATATTGACATCTTGATGGACAATCAAGAATGGCTTTAGGCAAAGGAGGAGAAAAGCTGTATGTACAATTTCATAACACAAAGTGACCATGCATTTTAAATACTGTACCACACACCAACATTTTTAAGGAAAGATACTGCACATTGAATGTTTGAGGCTCGTGGCTTTTGTTCAGTGATCAGTAACATTGGTTTTTAAGGGAAATGTCATCATTATGGTGACAAAATACGATATTTTTCATCTGTGATCTCCCATAACACTTTGTATCGTAGGGTAGTCGAATTCTAGAGATGAGTTTGTTAACCTTTAATGAAAATGGGAAAGAAATGTTGACTTTATTAAGACAGTAGCAATGTGAATAGTTTTTATTTGGTACATGATATAGAATTTCTTCAACATAATTGTATGGTCAAACCAAGTTGTTGGTACTACATGATATGTGAGCCTGATAAGGGCTTTGAAATCCTCCTGCCTTTTGGACGGCTTTAACTCTTTGTCTGTATATTTCAGAAGTCGGGTCAATAAGGTCGACCATTAAATCTAAACGTGGATTTAAAGAGCTATTGAGTGGTTGTTATAGTGTTAATCAAAACTTCCAGACTTTGTCACGGACACATTCTGTTCTGTCTTATTGAATAAATTATTCCATGTCTTTAGCTGAAGACATGCCTGGACTTGTAGAGTGAGCATTTTGTTTATGAGTTCATCTCAGATATACTTGACACCAAGATGACTTTTTTATATTTGGTCTCAGAATAGTCTAATGCCTTTAATGAAGTACTTACAGTGCTGTTTGCGCACAACATTTATTAGAACGATATTTTACCTGAGAGCAGTATCTTTTTTTACAACATTAGGGGGATTAAAATTGACAGTTGATTGATGATCTACTGTATGTTTGTACTGTAAAAGCCTTTCCTTGCATGCCTGCATCTCTGTCCCATACAATGGAGCTCTGGTGTGTAGAAGAATCGCCGGACTCAGGGGGTCATTTCCTAACTTGTTCCCTGGTGGTACTAATATGTTTGACATGCTTTAGGATTATTCTGTGCAAGTACAAATACACACAAAACAAAACATACTGTATGCCATGTAGTTGTAAGTAGTCCAACCAAATGATATAACATGATAGTTTCATTCCATGCAGGATAACTGTTTAGCTCTGTAGCAAACCGACCCTACAGATCTTAAAGGTAATCCATGATGCTTATTTGGATATTGCAACTGGATACAGCGACAGTGCCATGTTACCCAAAGCCACAAGCGTGTTAAACATTGATTAAGTGAGAGTGCTGGTGAGGTATTACAGTGAAGATCTGGGTATTGGGTATGAAGCACACAGAGTTAGCGCTCTGACAGGAAAGAGCCTGGTTGTACAGGTCACAAAGGCAATTACTAAGTCTCTTCACTTCGTATAATAAAGCACAGGGGTTTAACAGTATGTTCATGACACATTGTGATATGCAAGGCCAGGTTCCTGGTACAGTGGTTTTTCATAGTTTTTCCAGGAAAACCAGTCGTTTTTGGAAACCAGTAATTTACCTCTAATGGGAAATGACTGTTTTCCTGCTTTTTGTGTGTGTTCCTGATCACATCCCTGGGTACTGTCATGAGTTATATGGAACACGGAGAGGTAATCGGGTAATTGTTAAAATTGTTGAAAACCTCAACGTCGACATGCAGGAATGAGGAAAGAAATGGATCAATAAAAGGAATAACGACAATGATTGGTTACATGAGCACAAAATATTTGTTGTTTTTTACCCATGATATTATGGCTTTGACTCGTATTCCAGTACTTCAGCAGCACAGTCCCTTACTGTACATCAAACTGTACATGTACTGTATGCATCTATGTTGTCATATTTTCTGTTCAATATGGAGCATTGTGTTACATGGTGTATGTTTTAAATCATTATTCTTGACATGCTGTAATGCTAGCCTTGTTTCTCCCGCTGTTGCAACGAATAATGGTTTCATGGTGACATTTACATGCATCTTCAATCTACAATAAGACCTTTACATTTCAGTATTCTTAACATTAAATGATCTCTCTGTGACTTCTTGGAATAATGGGGGAAATGAAAGCACTTTATAATAATACATGTGGTACTCTTTATTCTACTTATGCTACTGAACGGATAAGTAAACCTTTCGGGCACGAGGAGAGAAACAAACTTGGAACTATCGAGAGCATTTTTGATTGATACAGTTTGTTTTGAACGCGTTTCTTGGGCCTTAGGGTAAGGGAATGCTCAACTAAAAGAAGGTTGTGTAAATCTTCAATTCTTTCAAGTAAGAACATGAAAGGCAACTGAGTAATGTTGGATCTGGTAACATTAACTCTGTTGTTGCGTAGCTGATTGAGTCTAAATCCAGAATCTTACCTGCTGAGGTTTTGTTGTTGTGGTCCTTGTTGACAGAGTTTAGCCAGTCGAGACAGCGTTAAGATTGGCTCTACTTTGTAAATATAGCCCATTAAAGCTCTATATCCCTCTAATATACACCTATTTGTTCATATTGTTGGTTCAGCTCTTTTTCCTTGGAGGAGTGTCTTGGACCTTCTGTCTTCATTTTGAAAGTTGCAAATATTTGCAACTCCAAGTAATGTACACGACCGGTCAAAAGTTTTAGAACATTTTCCAGTTTTTATTGAAATTTAAGCAATTCAAGTCAAGTGAATAACCTGAAATGGTGGAAAGGTACAGTAAGCCGTAAACTGCTAGAGGTTTAAAAACAACAAAAAACATTTAGGTTAGCAAAAACTGAAAATAATGTACATTTCAGAGTTATATAAATGGGCCGACATCATTAAAAGGCACTTGGAAACTGACAGGAAGACATCTGGCCACAATAGAATCAGAAGACACGTTTCTGAGAGAACAGCTTGATACGAGGCTCACAGGGCGATAACGTCAAGCTTAAAGGATCAATTTGGTCCAGTATTGGTCCAGTATTGACCGAGCGTCTTGACTTCGGG
>CABFOS010127142.1:0-15748 GCA_900660315.1 Diretmoides pauciradiatus | reverse complement strand
CTGTCTGTCTGTCTGTCTGTCTGTCTGTCTGTCTGTCTGTCTGTCTGTCTGTCTGTCTGTCTGTCTGTCTGTCTGTCTGTCTGTCTGTCTGTCTATCTATCTATCTATCTATCTATCTATCTATCTATCTATCTATCTATCAATTAGGGATGCACGATATTGAACCGATTATTTCCATGGTCATACCGCCCGAAATCGATACCGATACTGCATATTGATATCTGTCCGATAACGATAATGCATATCGTGCATCCCTAACATTTGAGGCGTTATCGGTTCTTGAATCTCACCCTCCGCTCTCCGTCATCCTCAGGTCGACAGGTACAGCGCCTCTCGCTCTAAACCCAAAAAGGCGAGCACCACCACGACGGCGGCGAGCCAGGGCAAGCCGGCAAAGAAAGCCAAAGACAAGCAGAGCGCCGCGCCGAGGGCAACCAAGAAGAAGAAGAGCTCCGATGAGAACCAACGCGGCGAGAACCAGCCGGCGGAGGGCGACAAGGAGAAAAGTAAAGAGATGAACAACAAACTGGCTGAGGCAAAAGAGTAAAAATCATTTAGCACTACTTCTCCTTTTCTTTCTTCTTTCCGGGGGAAAAGAACACAGAGGCTGCAAAGTTAATTAGAGGTTTCTCGTCTTTGTTCTCCTCCCTCTGTCTTCTCTCTCTCTCTCTCTCTCTCTCTCTCTCTCTCTCTCTCTCTCTCTCTGTCTTCTAATTTCCTTCTCTCCTTTCCTTCTCTCCTTCTCTTCACTACCTCTTGGCTAAGTGTGTGCAGTAGTAACACAGTAAAGTGTCAGGGTTTAAACATGACATGCCATCGCTCCTCCCGCCTCACGCTATGTTACATCGCTATAGCAACGAGTGGGCATGCGCATCCTCTCCCTCCACTGTTTGATGCCAACCGCCGCCCCCCCCCAACCACCACTCTGCTCGTCTCCGTCTCCAGGTTGCCATGGCTACCGGCTGCCGGGCTAGCCAATGGACGGCTCTCGTTGCATGGGCCTACCGACAAGCAATTCTGCCGAGTTGGCGTTGATCAACCGAGCAGATTGCTGTGTTGAGTTTATCAAGGATTTCTTTTGAGGAAAATGTCAAATTGGCTCCTGAATACGATAAATTAAACGATACTCAGCTTGACGCCCTGAAAATCTTTGATAAATGTGCTGCTTGGTGAATCCTCAGTGTACAGATCCATGGTTTGTTGTGCCTGCTCTGTCATCTCTGGTATCTGCTCTCTGTTCATGGTGGTGCACACTGATATCAGATGGGTTATTATAATATCGCTTTGTTCAATGTTTCATCTTGTTAACTGTTCTGTCAACTATACATATTGGGTTTGAACTGAACAGGAGGAGTTGTCTGAACAACCTTGTAACAACAAATTATGTACAAATGTACATGTGCATTATGTCATAACTTGACAAAATGTTATAGATTTTCACTTCATTATGTAATACCAGTCGCATTTTGTAATAATATGGCGCATTTTGTAACAATCTGCCGCATTTTGTAACAATCTGCCACATTTTGTAATAATCTGCCGCATGTTGTAACAATCTGCCGCATTTTGTAACAATCTGCCGCATGTTGTAACAATCTGCCGCATTTTGTAATAATCTGCTGCATTTTGTAACAATCTGCTGCATTTTGTAACAATCTGCTGCATTTTGTAACAATCTGCTGCATTTTGTAATAATCTGCCGCATTTTGTAACAATCTGCTGCATTTTGTAACAATCTGCGGCATTTTGTAACAATCTGCCGCATTTTGTAACAATCTGCCGCATTTTGTAATAATCTGCCGCATTTTGTAATAATTTACGCATTTTGTATTAATCTGCTGTATTTTGTAATAATTTACGCATTTTGTAATAATCTGCCGCATTTTGTAATAATTTACGCATTTTGTATTAATCTGCTGTATTTTGTAACAATCTGCCACATTTTGTATTAATCTGCGGTATTTTGTAACAATCTGCTGCATTTTGTAACAATCTTCCGCATTTTGTAATAATCTGCCGCATTTTGTAATAGACAGCCTACAAAGAAGTTTTGGCCAATGAAAGATACTACTAATCTGCTGAACTAATTGTATAGTTTGAAATTAATTTTGAGTCAGTATGATGCATGCTAGAATGCATAAAAATAACAATTTTCATGAATGAAGGCATCCATTTTGGTTGGTTATTACATAATGCACCTTATTACGTTTTCATCATAAAAGAAGTGCAACTCCCGCATTTTGTAATAACCACCCCAATATGTAATAATTTATTACAAAAATGTATTTATGTATTGTGTTTAGGCTGTTTATTACAAAATGCGTCAAATTATTACAAGATGCGTCAAATTATTACAAAATGCGGGTGTTATTACATAATGAAGTGAAAATGTATTACATTTTGTCGAGTTATTACATAATGTGTTGTTACAAACCTATTCTCCCCTTCACTATTTTTTATGAAATCCATTCATACAGTTGGTTTTTGGGCGTGTTTCGTAGGACTCGCTTCGTCCGGGTCACTCTTAACCTATTACACATTACCGCACCCATCATTTGCATTGCGGATGCAGTCGTAATGAGGTTTAACATTGGTAACTGCATTTCAGGGAGAGTCAGGAGGGAAACATCTCATGGGGCAACGAGGCTCTGAGTGGTCCGGTCACTTCTCTCATGTGTAGCATCAATCTCAATGGCCATAGTAATCGTCATTACCAAGACGGATCCCTCTGTAATGCTAACACAGTAATGCTAACACAGCCATGATGCAACTGCACAGACATACATACACATAAAAACGCCCAAACACACACCTTATTGTGGCTCTTTGTCATACACACACTGTTCAACACCACTATTCCCATCAGGGGATCCTGTCTGGATGCACATTCCAAATATATTGTGTACAGTTTGCTGCCATGTGTTTCATTTGTTTTGCGGGGATATCGTTTGTTCTGAATGGTGAATCCTTATCTGCTAATGCCTCTCTTATTCTAACACACCTCCTCTGATAACACAGTGATGGTAAGTCTGAACGCTTCTCTCCTTTTGGACGCCACCGTCCACCGCTCTGTGTTTCTGACTGCATGTCGTTCTTCTCGTCTCGGCCCGCGACCCCGGACGAGGTGTGTACCGTAAAACTTCAATTAATAGCCCAGGCTTTTATTTGCTTGAATCACTGAGCTCACCAGGCATCTATATGGGAAAGGCCTTTATTTCCTTTCACACAAAACTCTTGCTCAGCAAAGATGGGAAATACTGTCAAATTGTTTATTTAAACCACTATGAATATTACTTGTATAAAAATTAGGCTATCGAATTATCGGCGTAGGCCGACCAAGACCCCCTTTACTTTACTTTACTTTACACAGCAGTTGGGAAGCAAGTTGGGAACTTTGTACTTTTAATTTGTCTTATTGGTCGGCGATTAATTGACGATCAGCAAATGTGACTTGACATGACGTTTAAATGCTAGTATGATTAAATAATGCTTTGCAGCGTCAGTGGCAACCAGATAAACATGTAGACCGGGCTTCTAATTGAGACTGGCCTTTATTTGTCAAAACATGTAACCAGACCCGGCCACAAAAAGGGACAGGCGTCTATTTGGGACCCGGCTTTTATTTGAAGTTTTGCGGTATGTCGGTGCGATGAGGTTCAGTTTACCTGTAAATGTTGATTTTACACTGAATGGGATAATGAACGTGGTGTTTGTGTGTCAGGTATATACCAAAGTACCGTATCAAGCTGTATTTTTAAACCCTTTATAGTTGTGGTTTCACTTCGCAGTTTCCTCAGTGGGAAAAGGGGGAAATGAAGTTGTATTACAGCCTTTTAAGAGCTGATCATGTAACAAAGACAAATAATGTAATAAAAAAATGTAATAAAAAGTCATATTATAATAACTGGTCGGTAATGTAACAAAATGCTGAGCGAATAACTTTTTGCGCATATTGTAATAACTTGTTACATTATACGTTATTACATTATAAAGCAAGCAAAAATATTTTTGCCCTAAATGTGTAATAATTGTATTACATTATAGAGTGAGTCAATAATTGATGGATTAACAGGGTAATTGCTTCACTGTAGAGAAAATATTAGAAATCCACTGAAAATCAGTGTGTCATTGTTTTTCACTTTAATACTTAATAGTTTAAAGTGTTGTTGACCAATACAGTCTGGTACATTTCTTAATTTAATATGCGCAAAAAGTTGTTACATAATTCACTCAGCATTTTGTTACATTATCGGCCAGTTATTACAATATGAGTTTTTATTACATTTTTTATTACATTATGCGTCGTTGTTACATTATCAGCTCTTACAAGCCCTTTATCTGTTATCATGTCTAAACTGATGATGATAAACCCCCTTGTATATATACAGTAACGTATATGTGTGTATATAGTGCCAGTTGGGCTCGATATCGGCTCGACCAGGCTCTACACATGGTCCGAGGCCTACGGCTGCTTTCTGTTAGTCCTAGTATAGACGGCCTTTGGGTTAGAGGAGCTTTGTCTTGTCATTGGTCACCCATCACTGTCCTCCAACCCCCCCCAGACACCCTGCTCACTGTTCTCATCTGTTCTGCTACTCAGCATCCCTCCCTCCATTTTGAGTGGAAGACTGTATTGTCTCCATTGTCTGTGGTGCTGTAGTCCGTCACAGCGACCACCACCACCACCTCCACCACCACCACCACTGCCATCATGCCGCAGTCTGTCCAAACTGAGCACGTGGCCCGAGGAGGATGAGGGCCAACTTAGCATTTTGCAGCCTTTGGTTGGTTTGTCATGTAACACAAGGGAGGGGAGCTTGAGCAGTGAATATGAACAGCGCTTAGCGCACCACACACCCGGTGCTGTCTTTCTGATTAATAATACGCCTTTAAGGATAGAGAGTTATGTCTTGGGCAAAAAAATAATAATTTTACTGTGACGTGCTTGTGTTTCTATCTGCTTGCTCATATTTAATGAAATCACAAATAAATGCAAACAGCAGAAAAAAGCAGCAGTGTCTTGGTTCTTTTTGTTGAGCAGTGTGGACGCGGCGGGAGATTAGCGGTCGCAGGCATCTGCCGACGTTTCCAATGAATCCACATGGAAGAGAATTTTGCTCTCACTATTTTATTTCTATGCTTAAAGATTGCGCCACATTCTGGCATGAGTTCTGACATCCTTTCCAGGCCGTGCATTTTGCTGTCAGAACTAAAGAATATATTACGTTTTGCCTCATGTCTCTAATATATTCACATCTAAATTATACAGCAACATGCATGTCAAAGGATGTGCAGAACCTTATGCCAGAATAAGATGTCATGTGCTTGTTAGGCCCAAGAAATGTACAAATCATGGACTCATCTCTGCAGTGCTCCTTTATGCGTGTGACCGCCAAAAATGTGTATATTCTTTTGCTGAAATCACATATTGTACTTCATCATACTTGGTTAGTTGAGGATGTCAGATTTGGATGATGCTGTGTCCAATTTCTAGTGCGCTAATGAGTGACATTCTGATTCATTTGAAGGGTTGTGCTAAAACAGTACCACTACATACAACTCTGCCAGCCAATCCGAGATATTGGCTGGGTGCAGACTCTAAAGCAACACCTGTGGGGCTGTGCACTTCCCAATCCCAGGTAATCATAACTAACAATAACAAACTGACCACAAGCCACAAATGCCACTCATTTCCATCCATACATGCTCATGGACTTCTGATTTCTTTGAATGTTTTTCTAATATGTGGTTTATGTTTTTATGGTGAACCACCGCATCCTCTGGTCTATTCCTCAGGTCATAGCCCCCCCGCCCCCTGTTCTCTTCCATATGGAAACTAGATTAGGGGAGTGAGTGGGGCTGTCTGTCACAACATGTACTGTAACGTTCCTTAAAGCCTCTATCTTAAAGGATAAGTTCAGTATATTTCAACCTGGACTTTATTTCCCCATGGTCGTGTGTCTACGTGACTCGTGGGAAAAATTTTTTTTTTGAAATTGATCCAGTATTGAGTGAGCACTGCTTTTATCGATTAGCGGCTAGAACGTTATCGCCAAAGGGCAAGTGCATAGTCCTTTAAAAGCGTTTTATTTCACCACTGACAGGCTCCGATTGTTGTTATAAGTGTCCCAACAGAGAAATAAAACATTTTCTTGTGAGGAGTGAGACCTCTTCTTGCACATAGACCTATCTTGGATAGAGACAGCTGTTGTTGTGGCTAGTTGTGCTACAAGTGGATGCTAACACAATAATAACAGACCAGATCAAGCGAAAGGTAAAGAAAAACATTTTATTTCTCTGTTGGGATCCTGTCAGACACTTAGAACAACAATCGGAGCCTGTCAGTGGTGGGGAAAAACACTTTAAGAGGACTATAGACTTGCCCTGATGCCTCGCGTTTTAGACGGATTAGTTAAGCTAAGCGCTAACGACTAGCAGCTACCGACCAATTTCAAAAATTCTTGTTCCCACAAGTCAGTTAGACACACAGCCATGGGAAAAATAGGATCCAGGTTGAAAAATACCTAAGTTATCCTTTAAGAATGCCTTGGATATAGTCAAGTCATCACTGAGCATCCTTGAACCTCTGCTGTGATGCCCCCACTCTTCCTGGCTAAACACATTGCATGGCTGCATAAACCTGTGAGTAGAGTGGAGCAGAATCACTCCCTCTATTCAGAAGGCAGCAGGTGACTCATACCCATACATTCACTACACACTATCTGATACACGGTGACATATCTATGGAAAAATATGATCATTTCACACATTTAAAGGATAATTTCAGTCATTTTCAATCTTTTATTTTCCCGTGGCCGTGTGTCTACGTGACTGGTGGAGAAAATAATTTTTTGAAATTGATCCAGTATTGAGTGAGCACTGCTTTTAGCGATTAGCGATTAGTGGCTAATGTGGCTCTAACGTTGTCGCCGAAGGGCAAGTGAAAAGTCCTCTAAAAGCGTTTTTTGCCATTGACAGGCTCTGATTGTTGTTATAAGTGTCTGACAGGATCCCGACAGAGAAATAAAACATTTTTCTTTTGTGAGGAGACCTCTTCTTGTATATATATAGACCTATCTTGGATAGGGACAGCTGTTGTTGTGGCTAGTTGTGCTACAGATGTTGTGCTAGTGGATGCTAACACAATAACAACAGAAGTGAAAGGTAAAGAAAAATGTTTTATTTCTCTGTCGGGATCCTGTCAGACACTTATAACAACAAGCTGAACCTGTCAGTGGCACAAAAAAAAGCTTTTAGAGGACTATACACTTGCCCCGAAGCCTGGCGGTTTAGACGGACTCGCTAAGTTAATCGTTAACCGCTAGCACCTACGGACTCGGTCAATATTGGACTAATTAAAAAAATGATTTTTCAGTATCAAACACACATGGACATGAGGAAATAGAGTCCACATTGAAAGAGGCCGAAGTTACCCTTTAAGCTTGCAGAGTGAACGACATCACTAGATAAACCTCCCCATACTGTTTTTTTTGTTGCACTATAATTATCTATTTTTTTCATTCCAAGTCTGTTTCCAGATCTTTTCTAGAGCATGCTACAGTTGTTTTCTGTGGGAGCTGCAGTCTGAGTGGTGTTGTGTCTAGACTTTATACTCTAGTGCTCCGTGTTAGTGTGGAGGTGGGATGAACTGTAACTGGGGTAAGTATGAATGGGATGAGGGAGGCAGCTCCGCTGTGGAGAGAGAGACAGTTCAGAGGGAACTGTAAGTGCATGTTGATAATCTCCTCTTCTAATTGGCGGAGCTAACTCGTTTAGAGTCGGATGTGATTTAGGTTATAGATTGCACCATAAATTACAGTGTCTTGTAACTCTCTCTCTCTCTTTCTCTCTCTCTCTCTCTCTCAGACCCCGAGACCCTCATTGGACCATGAGTGAGCCGTAATAGTTTCATTGCAATTAGCGGGTCAGAATATAGATTGGATTTAAACCGGTATTGATCCGAACATAAACAGACAAACAGACCAAAACCTTTAGCGTTTGTTCAGTTTTCAAAATGATCAATAACATGATTTGTTAGATTGTCTAGAGCTGTTTTTAATGTAATGTTTGTGCAAATAAGCCCTAGACATTTTGCTGCTTTGTCTGATATTGAGTTATTCACCCCTGAAATCAGAAATCTGATGCTTTATGAAATGAGAGGTCACAGGGTCACTATAGAGACAAATTAACGCCTAAAGTATTGTCCCCGTAGAAAAAAATGCACGCAAATGAAGAAATCAAACCCCAAGCGTGAGAAAAACACAATCGTATTCATAAAAAATGAAATCGTACTCATAAAAATGAAATCGTACTCGTAAAAACTGAAATCGTACTTGTAAAAAATGAAATCGTACTCATAAAAATGAAATTTTACTTGTAAAAAATTAAATCGTATTCAGAAAAAATGAAATCATAAACACGAGTGACAAAAACAATTGCAATTTTATTTTTATACATTTGTGACCATAACTTTTTCATTTACCATTCAGAAAAAATGTGTTTGATTTCTTCAATTGCGTGCAATTTTTTTTTCTACGCGGACAATACTTATATATAATAATTTGTCTCCATAGGTCACACTCAGTTCCACTCAGCCCGCAATGACTTGTGCAGTTCACCTCATCATGTGTCTCTCTCTCTGTCTCTCTCTGTCTCCTTCTTCTCTGGTGTCTTAACTATGTGCTGCCTCCTAGAGATGCTAGTGAAGAGGTTCTCCGACCCAGTCATCACCATTCCCAGGGTGCCACTGGAGGAGAACCAGAACCTGAATCGGAGGCAAAACCTCGGAGGAGCGGGGGAGTCGTGCGATTTGCACTCGATGTGAAGCCGACTGAGTAAAACCTGCCGATGCAACCAGGCTGTATTGTATATATCTGTTAGGGGGGGGGGAAAGAGATGAATCCCACTGAAAACATTCTGCTATTCAAGAGGAAACCCACATACTGTACAATCCACGCATGTGTGAAACAGCTTTTGGCTCAGATCTCATAGCTGTTTGATCCAAGGCATTATTGCTAAGGTGCTATATTAATTTCTGGGTACATGCTATTATTTTAAAAGATTGTTTTATTGTCAATAATGTTAGAAATATCACACCATAAAGTGCTTATACGATTACAAAAAACTATACTGTATACATGGATAAGTTCTAGTGTAAATAAATAAGCATAACTTGGACATTGCCAAACTGTATTGTCATTTTTGTTGTTGTATAGGATGACGATTGATCGGCTCCAGATTCTTCTAATCTTGGATGCGAAATGACACATGAGCCGTGAGGTTGAATTCAAAGGGGAAAATAATGCTCCTTGCTTACGTGCGTTATGAGGCGCTGTTGCAGGACTAGGATGACTCAAAGCTGGAGCCATAGCTCAGACTGCTGTTGGATATCATTTACCCCAGTCCTGCACCCCTTACTGCCCCAGAGTAGTTTAGAGACGAGCATAGTCAGTCCAATCACTCAAAAAGAGCCTTGTGGTTTGCACGCCCTGAAATGGGGTGACCATGTATGGAGACAAATTAAGGGCAGAAGTATTGTCCGCGTAGGAAAAAAATGTGCATGCAAATGAAGAAATCAAACACATTTTTCTGAATTGTAAACAAAAAAGTTATGTTCACAAATGTATAAAAATAAAATTGCTGTTGTTTTTTCTCACTCATGTTTATGACTTCATTTTTTACGAATACTATTTCATTATTACGAGTACGATTTCATTTTTTACGAGTACGATTGTGTTTTTCTCACGCTTGGGGTTTGATTTCTTCTTTGATTTCTTGTGGCATTAATTTGTCTTCATACAGTTCATCCACATCAGCTACTTGACAGCATCAAGAGTCAAGCAATGAAGCAGAAGTCCAAAAAACAGACACTGCATTTACACTTTTGTTATATTTGGCCCTGTGACCATATTCTTTTCTCAGATACAAAGAGGGGAAGAAACACTAAAAGAGAATAGAGTATATTAAATTAAATGCCTCACCACGATTCGTAGTAACTAATGTCTAATGTGTAATATCCTTCACAACTGAGGAACCTAATCTATTGGTGGTAATTACCCTGTCCAGGTGTATGGAGGAAGGTCTGGGTCGGTCTATAAAGAGGCAATAAAGATGTTTAATTAGTAATGACCTGAGTGAGTTGAGGCCAGTCTGAGAGCCTTGAGATTACTGACAACACACACACACACACACACACACACACACACTACAAGGCCAGATGAACGACTGTGTCTCCCAGCCACCCTGACCTAGATGAAGAGAGACCGATGTGAGGAAACAGGGGGAGCAGAAGGGAAAGATGGTGGAGAGACGGATCATATTGCAGCCATTAAGGAAGGGTGAGGCTCAAATACAGTTTATTGGACGTACAGGGGGAGAAAAACACATCTCACCCCTGAGGCCTGACTCCTGTCTGGACGACTCCCCAGACACTCATTTGTGTATTTAACAATGGGGATTGTTGGAGAAGGTCCAGTGTTGCTTTCTTGGGCTGCTCCCCTCAGTGTGCGATGGTTATAAATGATGAAACGCCTGCACGAAACCGGGAAACACATGATCGCTGTTTTTATTCCCTACATGAATGCAACAGCACAGAGCAGATTCATTGCAGAATCTAATTACAGGAGGTAGATGTGACCTAGGTTTCACTTGCAGTAGGAGTCAATACATTTGCATTCGTGGATCTAGTGGTATTGTATTGTCCGCGTAGGGGGGGGGAATCATTTTCTATGAATACGATTTCATTTTTCATGAGTACGATTTCATTTTTCATGAGTACTATTTCATTTTTCACGAGAACGATTTCATTTTTACGAGTACGATTGTGTTTTTCTCACGCTTGGGGTTTGATTTCTTCATTTGCGTGAGTTTTTCTTCTTCTACGCAGACAATACTTGTGGCATTAATTTGTCTCCATACCTCACCAGGGGGAATCCCTCCTGTTCCAGCATATTTAGGTTTGAGGAACATGCTTTGAATTAGATAGATAGATAGATAGATAGATAGATAGATAGATAGATAGATAGATAGATAGCCGTTGCCATGGAGACGGGTTGCCAGGCCTCAGATGGTGAAGCTGAATGGGTTAATCAGGGGGCGGGGCAATTGAGGGTCTCCAGGGACCACCTCTCATAGAAAAACCCTCTCCTGTTTATCATGTACCTCCTCGTGGACTCACATACAGAGATGTGTTACAGAGGTCGATCCAAAAAAGCTTCATGATCAACAACACACAATGCACAAAGTGTATAGAATAATATAGGTTTAATATGGCTTTATCTTCAATAGACCTACACTTCTCATACTCTTTCCGTATCCTCATCTGAAAACACTGTAGAAATGTGTGTATGTATGCAAGAAGCCATCTTGCAGTCGTTTGTTATTGCTTCAAAAAGTGAATCAGCAGCGCCCCCACATGTCCAGATTCATGCAGGACATGAAACATCATTTATTTAAGACAAACCATTTAGTCTGGTCAGATACATTTATTGTCATAGCAATTGCAATATAGATTCATATTTTGTACAAGTGAGTGTAGAATAAAATTTCAGATGTACAACATTATGAATACTAAAAGAAAATAAAGTGATAACTGTGCTTGAACAATGTTCGTGTACTGCATATTTAAGCATATTTGACTATATGAATGCAACGATTCATACACGTATATGTAATATAAACTAGTTAGTGCAAATTGCAGGCTGATGACAGCAATAAGCCGAGGTGGAAGCCTACAGTAATGTGCATTTTATCCAGTGAAGTAAACCAGGTAGTGAAAATATTGTACTCACAAGGCATTTTCACTATTCTGAATTTGAAGATATTTCTCTGCAGCGTCAAAAAACTGTAAGTGCCAAAGTGTTATACTGCTTTCAAAGTTTGATTGAGACGACATCTGGAGAGGATGACGGTAAATTCAATCAAAGAAAACAACATGATATTAGAAACAGCAGGAAGCAGACTAGAATGGATAGTAGTCTACTTTTTGTATGCACATATATGATCTAGTTAGATAGAACACATATCTCATATGATGTAACATAATAAGTAGTGTTGTTTTTCTTCATTTCTGGTATGTACACACGTCTATCGCACAAAATCAATGCAACATCTGGATATTTTCTGTACCAAACCAACTAGTTCATTTTCAAATTGAAGCTTACTGAACAGACTCTGCACAGTATAATGGGCTTTTTAGACACTATGAAATATGATCACAGCTTCAACACAGCTTAACTACTATGGTGATGTGTGTTGTTGTGCAGTTAGATCGAATTGAATTCTGGGGTAAAACCAGGAACAGCTTGTGTGCCAGTTGGACGTGTTACTATTCTAACAAACCAATGCAATTTGGTTGCTCAATTCTTGCTCAACCAAGCTAATAATAAATATCAATTATCCTGTAAAAGAAGCTAAAAAAAACTAACTTTATTGTAGCTAATGTGAAAATGTGCCGCTCAATGGCAGATGTAATTGCACAGTGGCTCGCCCTGCTCAACAGATATACCAAATATCCCTGAAACACGCTGAACGTCGACCTTAAAGACTTTAACCTTTTAACTTTGCAAATTCAGCCCCTTTCCTTTCCTGTGACTGTGATCTCTGGGCACCCCTGGCCTCGCTAGGTGTTAAAAACGAGGTAGGTGAAGTTCTCCTCCTTTGGTTTGAGGCTGAAGTTGTAGTGTCCGATGCGGTTCCTTTGGTAGTAGAAAACGGCGAAGAAAACGCCCAGGAAGACGAGAAACAGGCCTACTCCCAGACAGCAGAAGCCCACCAGATGAAGAGTATCTAGGCCCTCCTCCAAGGAACCTGCATCTGTGTCAGGTTTAAACCATGATAAATCAATGAGCAGGTACTGAGGAGGGCAACTAGCAGGCACCGTTCAAAACGGCTTGTCTACAGAACTAGGGAAGAGCACTGTATATGCTGCTGCTCCTTCTGCTTGGAATTGGTTGCAAAACTGCCTGGATCTTGGGGATCTGTATTTAAAGTCATTGTAAAAGACTTGGAGGCTGTAGATGTTTTGATTGATTCATATTGCCCCTGTTTGATCCCTGATGTTGATGACTTGTGACGAATGCTGACGAATGTTTTTGATATTTTATCATTCTGTAATTTGCTCTTTGCTTTCATTGTAAATTGTTGTATGTTTTTTATGTCGGCAACCTGTTTATTGTGCTGCTGCCTGTCTTGGCCAGGACACTCTTGTAAAATAGATTTTTAATCTCATTGAGTCTTCTTCCTGGTTAAATAAAGGTTGAATAAATGTTTTTTTATTTATTATTTATTTATTTTGCGTGGGTATTTGTATTGTATTAATTACCTATTGTTTGTTTTATTCTTATCTTCTGTAGATTTTTACAAGACTTATAGTTGGAAAATAAGTTGAATAAAAAGAACGTAAAGGACAAACATCATACTATAATTTGACTTCATTACATCTATACTCATAATAACTGTTATCAAATGCAGCATTTACGACAAATTAATTTTAAATGTTTTTATATTGCTGAGAAAATGAATTGTCACACAAGAATGGTTCTTATAAACTAGTATTATAGCACAAAGGCTGCAGGTCACACAAGCCTCATCAGTACCCAGACTGATGATTTAACATGACCGAACCTCCAGCTTTATATAGGAGATACTCAATCTTACTTTGATAGCATTTCTATTTTTAAAACTGGTGAGTTCATCAGTGGCAGAATGGATGCTGTTCTGTCATTATTCTAAGCTATAATAATATATATTTATGAATAGCAAGCTTTTGACTGCTGCCTTTCCAATTACTATAACTTTCAAACAGAACCAAGCACACACATCCTCCACACAAAACCTAGAGCGTTCAGCATCATTAGTTACTATTACACTTATTATTCTAAATAAGAGTACTAACTCACCATATTTGCATATAGGCCCAGAGGAACCATAAGCATATCCAAATGGTTGGGAAAACCGTCCTGTTCTTTCAATGCAGTCCTGAGAGGAAAATATAAACAATTATGACCTTACATGTCAGCTACAGAAGAGAAAATACAGGAACAAATCTTCTGTTTTGTACCTCAGCATGCACCAATCAGAGAACAGGGTATATGGCATGAATGTCTATATATCATAGCATCATAACTCACAGGCACACAGGTGGTCGATCCCATCTGGACACAGATCTGGACCCGGCAGTGCAGGTAGATCACGTCCAGGTTGACGAAGGAGAATATCCGTACAGACAGACGCGATGTGCTGGAATTCCCATTCACCAACACTGTGGTGTAGGCGTTAGGCAGAGGGCAGCTGAGGACCAGAGACAAGCAAATGATGATACACAGAATCAGTGAGCACCAATTATTCATTTGTTTTATATTTAAGTCCATGCAACATCAGCTGTCAGTCCAGCCAATGCACTGATATAAAACAGGCTATTTGGTCTTAAAGGATAACTTTGGTATTTTTCAACCTGGATCCCATTTTCCCATGGCCGTGTGTCTACGTGACTGGTGGGAAAAATAATTTTTGAAATTGTTCCCGTATTCAGTGAGCACTGATGTTAGCGATTAGCACTTAGCGGCTAATGCGGCTAGAACATTATCACAGAAGGGCAAGTGCGTAGTCCTCTAAAAGCGTATTCTTTTCCCACTGACAGGCGGCGATTGTTGTTATAAGTGTCAGACAGGATCCCGACAGAGAAATAAAACGTTTTTCTTTACCTTTCGCTTTATCCGACAACAATCAGAGCCTGTCAGTGGCAAAACAAAAACACTTTTAGACACGTACACACTTGCCCTTCAGCTAACGTTGTAGACGGATTAGCTAAGCTAAGCTAAGCGCTAGGCGCTAAAAGCAGTTCTCGATTACCGGACCAATTTCAAAAATTCTTGTTCCCACCAGTCAGGTGGGAAAATAGGGTCCAGGTTGAAAAATACCGGAATTATCCTTTAACAGAGCCTGTAGACTGGACTGCAGACTGGCAGATGTCAGAGTCCTTGTCCCGGAGCATGAAGGCCATCACCCTGAATGGGACGTCTATAAGGCCCTGCCCCACGTCCTCCACTGGCAGGTAGAGAGCAGCAGCCCTGGTCCAATGCTGTCCACCCCAAAACAAGTCCTGGGACTCAACGATTTTCATCCCGCTCCTACCCCACCCAAGAGCCCTAGGGTGCTGGGTGCTGCTCCCAATCCCCACTGTCCCACTGGTAAGATCTTTCCAGAGAAGGCCTTCTCAGTTAACCCCACACTATCTCTAGACTATCTGAGTCTTGATAAAAACATTTAAATCATCAGCATAAACTGATAACCGCGGGTAGGGAGAGCCCAACAGGCCTATCTCTAAGCCTGCATAACAAAGGCTGGACAGATAACAGTACAGTTGGCCTGAGATGGGGCAGTCATGTCTAATCCCTCTCTGGATGGGAATAGGAAGGCTCAGCCCACCACCCAGAGAGAGAGAGAGAGAGAGAGAGAGAGAGAGAGAGAGAGAGAGAGAGAGAGAGAAAGAGAGAGAGAGAGAGAGAGAGAGAGAGAGAAGGGGTGAGGCAAAGAGAATGAGCAAGAGAGAAAAGAGAGACACAAAAGAGGGAGACAAGAGTGAATGCTTTGATTTGCCAACAGCTGGTTCTCAGTATGGTTCGAGACATTACCTAATCAATAGAAAAGACAGGTACTCACTCTGGGAAGAGCAGCAACCTGGTAGGCAGCTCTGGCTGGGAAGTTGGTGCTGTAGACTAGAGAGAGCAGCACGTTAAACAGCATGAGG
>CABFOS010127126.1:0-12624 GCA_900660315.1 Diretmoides pauciradiatus | reverse complement strand
CCCAAATCTGCATGTCTTTAGACGGTGGGAGGAAACCGGAATACCCGGAGAAAACCCACGCAGGCACGGGGAGAACATGCAAACTCCACACAGAAAGTCCCCACGTCCCCAACCGGGAATCGAACCCGGGGCCTTCTTGCTGTGAGGCGACAGTGCTAACCACTACACCACCATCAGATTTATTTATATAGCACATTTTTCCATGACCCAGGTCAAACAAAGTGCTTCACATATGAGGGGAAGGGAGACAGACAACAAGCACATCATCATACAACATGGGACAGACAAGTTGCACAACAGTAGAGTAGCACAGGCAGGTACAGGTCATGATGGTGTAGGAAACGCTAGAGAGTACAGGTAGGTTTTGAGCTGGGATTAAAAGGACTCAATTGAGGGGGCAAATCTGAGTGAGGTAGGGATACTGTTCCACAGTTTGGGGGCTGCGACGGCAAAAGCACGATAGCCCCTGTAATTAAGGTTGGCCTTCCGTTCTGTGAGTAGCCCCTGGTTGGCTGATCTGAGGGTTCTGGTACAAGAGTAAGGGGTGAGTAGGTCAGAGATGTAGGAAGGGGCTTTGTTATTGAGGGCTTTGTAGATGAACAGAAGAACCTCAAATTGAATCCTGTACGACACAGGAAGCCAGTGGAGGGAGGCAAGGACAGGGGTGATGTGGTGATATGTTACAGCAGAATATATTTTAATGCTGTCCAAAGATGTTGCACAAAGATGAAGTGACTGAAGCCACTTGGCAGTCTGGGTATTTTAAGAATATACTTTAATACTTGTTCCTTATCTCCCTGATATAGTCCCTCTGCGAGATGATGGAAACATGGATGACATTCCTGCGCATCCATGTGAACCAAAAGGACCGAACCTGGAATGGCTTAAAAAGCTATAACTTCTCACAATGAACCCCTGTGCTGTCCCTGTCTGCGTAGCTGCTTCTCACAATAAAGATTCTCTATTTAATACCACTTTTGTGTTGAATGGATTTGGTTGTCACTCGTTCACTAAATTATGGCTGAATGCAGTTTAAGTGCATTATAATCTCATATTAAAACTTCAGAGAATGTTTTCTTAGTCCACTTAGATAAGATTACGATATATTGTCTAAACCTGAGAAAAACGGCACACATTTTGTTAAAGAAACGTTTATTGATTTCATCTTTACAGTACAGTAATGATACAGAAGTATGAACATAAACATGGACCCTATAGCATAACAAGATTATGAAATATGTTTTATGTGTGATTACAACAGGGCAGCCAATGTATGGTACAGGGCTGTGTTTGGGGGGAAACAACAGTGGAAAAACAATATACAGTATTTTAAACTGGTTTCCTGATGCCAAAAGTTGTCATTGTGAAATTTAAAGGTCAGGATACAATGAGCACGATGCTAAGAAAAACAATTGTCAGATTTTCTTCAATTTTGAAAACTGGTGGATCATCAAAAAAACAAAAAACATTAGGCTGTCCCTCACAAAATGTAACGGTTGTGTGGAAAATGTATTATTTTCATATACCTTTCAGAGGACAATCCCAAAATGTCTGGAACCTCAGCTTCGGTGCTTACTTATTTCAAGAAGTCTACAATAAATCTTTTGTCTGTTGACCAACATCTCAACCCATTAATGCTAAACTGAACTCTTAAGAAACACTGTAAGAAAACATGTTGTGTGGGGACACACACTGATCCTTCAGACGTGGCTTAACACTGCTTAGAAAACAAATCCCTTGCTTCATATCCATGTTATTTAGGTAACATTAGCAGCTGGAATATGTGTAGCAATGCTGTGCAAATCCCCTGACCCAGCAGTGACGCGGTTAAAATATGGGAGCAGATGAATCAAGGAGATGCATTTGTGCTAGTTCATGTGGGCATTATAACACACACACACACACACACACACACACACACACACACACACACTTATGGACATATCCCTGACAATGACACCTCAGACTAATGAATACAGTAATCTCTGGTTTGTTTTCTAAGACTAAAAACATTACCATGTCTGCAAAAATAGAGAACTGATTTTCTTTTCTTCATAGAACATTTATTTCAAAACATGTCAAAATTCAGTATTTCAGGTAAAGAGTGTCCTCCCCAGCAGTATTCCTTATGATATATAATGTCTTCAACAGTCACCAGGATTTTATATTGATGCAATTTAGATTACAGACAGTTTACACTGCTGCATATTATACAGAATCAATGAACAATGTAGAAATCAGTGTACAACGTTAAAGCAATATTTCACTTAGGTAGAAGAGTTTTGACCTTTGAACACAACAAACAGTGGTATTGAGAACAAACAATGCACATTTTAAACACGTTACCTCCATCCAGACTTTTCATAATGGATAACAATGCACATTACAGTATGTTTATATGTTATCTACATCTGTAAAATGGAAATATTAACAACGTACATCTACACATGTATTTGTGTACAACCTTCATATATACCAGTGGTTCTCAAACGTTTTCACATCAAGGACCCCTAAACTGACACAAATTAGACCACGGACCCCTATATGACATAATGTTGAAACAAGCACCAGAAATACACAAATACTTCTTAGTCGATGTACATTCAAATTAGGGCCAATGTTGTGAATGTTTGGAAACATTTTAGAGAAATTTCTGGTGAAACAAAAAATAATATTTCTGGAAAAAAATTGTGGTTGCGGTATAAATTGGTGGTAGAAATGTTTTCAAAAAGTGTGGTAAAAACTTCTAGAAAAAAGTGGTAAAAAAGTTTTTAAAAATCTGGAAAAAAGTAGTACATTTTCAGTGGGTATTCGTGTCTATTCATCATCTTTCTATTGACTATTGACTGTTATGTAATATACAGACTGACATTTTGAGAATTTTGAGAAAATGTTTCTAGAAAAGTTGTAAAATAACATGAACAAAGTTGCAATATTTAACAAAAAAAGTTGTAACATTTTGAGGGGAAAAAAGTCAATAAATTTGAGAAAGAAATAACATTTTGAGGAAAAAGTAACATTTCAAGAAACAAACATAAAATTTGGAGGGGAAAAGTCAAAATTTTGAGAGAAAAATCATTACATTTTGAACAAAAAGTAAAACTTTTATAAAAAGGTCAACATTTTGAGATAAAATCATTACATTTCCAGAAAAAATGGGAATTTTTGAGCAAAAGGTCAACATTTTGAGAATAAAAATTGTAAGATTTTGAGGGGGAAAAAATCCCCTTTTTGCCAGGGACCCCCTGGAAACCCTTCAAGGACCCCTAGGGGTCCCCGGACCCCACTTTGAGAACCACTGATATATAGCATATTTGCTATAAATACACATTTTCTTCATATTCTCATATCCTTCTCATGTATATATATATATATGAGGAAGAGAAAAATATATATATGAGAAGGATTACATATATCTTTAATTCCACTTATTTAATACTGAATATATTTAATAATGTTGGAATGTTTCTCACATGTTTCTTACATTCTACTGAATATGTTCTATTGTTGAAAGTGTTGGTTGCACATGTTCATATATTCCCCATTTGCTATATTATTTGTATTACTACATGCAACAACCCAATTTCCTTATCGTATATGAGTTGGGTGAACCATCAATTCTTTCATTTCAGAAACTATGAATCACAATTTTAAGTTTCAAACATGTACCACCAATGTAATAATATTTAATTTTGTGTCCACAGTCTCAGTTGAGGTAATATTTCCTGTTTCTTGAGAGCTGAGGGGGAAAAGTCCGACAGATTCCCATATGCAGGATGGGAATGATGGAGTTTACCGCAACTGAACGTCTGTGCAAAGTAAAATGTTCTACCAAAGTGAAATATCAATTTAAGGAAAAACAAAAAGTCAAATAAAAATCTTACAATCAGATATGTTTTTAAGCATTTTTTTTACAAACATAAGTAAACATCAGCTATATAATTTTGCTGTAACCTTTATTAACGTTGCCATACTACTCAAAGTAATATACATGCTGTTAGAAACTATTTGATAGAGTAATCTCTTGAATGCTACAAGGTGCTAAATGATTATAGCAACTCAATGTCATGACAGCTTTGATGATAATATACATTAGACATGGAAGATAAGCCATCTCAATTCGCACAGACAAAAATTCACTTAAACTGCAATTTGCTAGAGAACACTATAGAGCTCCTGGGCAGAGCCGAAAACTACTTTAGAGAGCTCTAGTTTACCATTAACACTTCCTCAGACACGGTTCAACTTCCCAATCACTTTCTTCATCACTTTCAAGGGCGCATTTCCCCATAAAACACAATCTTCTCATCAGTCTTGGCTTTCACATCTCTCTAAAAGATTCTGTACAGTCTGACTGGTAAACATGCAACTACAATCGACTAGATGTTGCCTAGCTTTTGATTTGGGACTGAAAAGGAATCAAGAAGACATAAAACCCAAAGACTAAACTCTGAGATCCCTCATTCTTTACACTTTTAACCCTAAACAACATGCTACATCCCATGCTACATGCTGTAACTAACTCGAATCCCAAGACAGATAGTATAGGTCTGACTGGTACTCAACATATTAAATGTTTATCAAATTTGATCCTGTGGCTCATTCCTCATTTGGTGGGAAATCTACTCCACTGATGCTGCTTGGAGATCACTGATACATGCGGAGCACCTGTGAGATGGTGTTAGATGTACTTACCTGGTCGGGGAAGGTGGTGGAGAGGCCAAATCGGAGGAGAGCTGTAATGCAGAAGAGAAAAGGATAATAAATGAGAACCACGTCTAATACTATGTTTTAAAGTTCTGTTATGATAAGGTGTTTTTACCTCTTGCATTAGCATCGACAGAGTGGGTCGGTTAGGAGGGCCCGTCCACTCCAACCCTTGACCTTTCCCAAAAGGCTTCAGGCTGACCTGGTTGCTGTCGGCCATGCTGTATGGGCGCGGGCGGAAGGTGCTGACCCTCTGGGGAGGAAGGGAACGTTCCTCTTCTGACTCAGGGGTCAGAGAAGGCAGACCTGGAGACACCAGCTTGTCAAGCTGGCCGGTACTAGTGCTGCTGGCCTTAGATAAGAGCAGAGAGCTACAGGCAAGGGAAAGAAAATGCAAGAACAAATACAAAGGAAATATTAGGGAGGCATGTGAGATGACCGTTAAATGTAAATTCATCAGCAATGCTGTTGGTGTTGGAGAGTGAAGCGCCTCGGTTGGGCCGGGCCGGTGAATGACAAGGACATAGAGAGTGGAAAGATGGAAATAGCAAATAATAAGAATCATTCTTCAGTTTTTGAGCACTAGTGCACTTTCTGTCTTTCTGGAATGAAAGTTGTTTTGATTAATACAGAAAAAGGCGTTGACATATTCAACATTTCTGTCAACTGGCCAATATCATGAATTTCCTGTTTGTTGGAATATTACTATAATACTGTCAGAGAAGTAAAGAGACTGAAGGGAAGTGAAGAGGAAACATTTCTGTCATTAACAATGTGAAGATTCATCATCACTCTCAAACCCCCTCTGGCTTCAGTATTTCTAACATGTTTCTTTGTTGACTGACCTGCTGCCGAGGGTTTCCATGTCACTCTGGTTAGGCTGAGTGTAGGAGAAAGGGAACCATCCTTTCCTGTCAGAGGGGATTTCATTGTAATGTTATTGCCAATAAATAACAAACAAAGAGAGGGATTCAAACACACAGAAAATTCTACGAGTGTGTGATTTGTTAATTGAACATACCGTCCGGTCCGTTCATTCTGACCATAGTGCCACCCGTCTCTGGGCTCAGAGATGAGCAGGGTGATGCCGTCACCGGGCAGGAAGCGGAGTAAGCAGGCGCCGCCCCCTACACCGGCTTCTGATCCTCCAGGGGAGTGCGCAAACACGGCTTCCACACGTGAAGGTCCCGATAGGGGCAGCATCCTGGGGAGACTGGAGCCTGGATAGAGGAGCAAGAGAAACAAATGAAGAGAGGGATGAGCTTGTACAACCGATACTCATGCAACAATTTGAAAGCTAGGCAGAATGTACACATAGAACACCTCACCCTGAAAGCCGCTCATTCTCATTTCACTGACAGGTCTCCTTGGCAATGGCAGTGTTGCTGTTGCATACATCTCCGCAGCCTTCATCAGTAAGGGATTCTGGGATGGTGATAAAGTACTGCTTCCTCCAGGTCCGACCTGTTGGTGCAGTAACTGCACTGGAGTCATGGCCCTGGAGAGAGGTGCACTATGGGATAGTGGAGGACTGTGTTGAGCACTGTGGGAGATGGGCAGGGTCATGCCCTGCAAAGAGCTGCTGGCTGGGGACGCCTGGCTAAGAGACAGCACCGTGGAGGGGATGAGGCTGGGGGACAGGTTGGAGGTGCTGGTGGCCAGGAGGAGAGGGCTCTGCGGGGTTGAGTTTGAGTTGTTTGAGGTGGTGGGGGTAGATGCACCTGGGCTGGCGCCGCTGCTGGCACTGCCCTCAGTAAGGGGGCTGGCGGAGGCACTGAGAGGTGTGCTGGTATGTTGGGGGGAGGCTCCGTATGAGTTGCCTCCAGCGACCCCCCCGGTGGAGGCCAGGGAGTGGAAAGTCTGGGGGGAGCCCTGGGGTGGGGAGGTGTCATTCTGGGAGGAGGAGGAGGGGAGTGAGCGTTGCTGCTGGGAGCGGTTGGAGTCTCCATTCAATAGAGGAGGGACTTCTTGAACAGAGAGCCTCTGAGAGAAAATGAGAGAGAGCGTAAAATACAAACGATTAGAATCACATTCTCAAAACTATCATAGGGAAAAATACACATTTAAGAGTATCTAACCTCAGTCTATTACAATTTAAACTAACACATATTATCTCACCTGCTCTGGCAGAGAGGAGCCTAGCTTGGTGTGGCGGAGGACCTCAGCTATTCCAGCAGCACCGGAGCTTTGAGGGGCAGTGTGACGCAGCAGGTTCAGAGCTCGTTCTGGGAGCTTGGTTGGCTGGGAACACGACTGCTGCCAAGATGACAGTTTCTGGGACAGAAGCTCTCTCACCTGGGTGGCGTTCAAAAGCACAAAAACAGAAAATGAAAATATCAGCAACCTGAAAGAAGAACATTAAGCAAAACCGTATCTCAGGAACAGGTGGCTCCAACCAGACACGACGTAACATTCCCAAATCACCTTGCAGTGGTAGGTGATGAGCAGCTTGGTGACAGAACACTGTCTGTCCACCAGGAAGCAATATCGCCTCCTCTCCTCGGTTAGCGCAGACTTGTAACCCACGGCGACGAGTGTGTCCAGCTCACCTTGGCGGCGACTCATCAACTCCACAAACTGAAAGAAAAGTCGGGGAGATTCCAGAACAAACGCGCACATGCGCTCGCACACTCGCGCACACAAACAAACACAAAAGACCTGAAGTACAAAACTGAGATGTAGTGACCTTTAATGCGCATTGTAAGAAGAGACGAGCGACAGGGGGACGGGGAGGAAGGTGTGACATCATATGCTGCCTGTTGAGCCATGATAACAAAATCCATATCACAAAATATTGTCCCTCACCCTGTTGACCTTTCCTTCCAATGCAGCCCCCCCCTTTTATTTCCCATTCGCTCCCTCCAAATCGTTAATCCTCTCTCCTTCTTATATGACTCTGTTTTCTTCTTATAAAAACCTTGCACTAAGTTGCTTGTTTTCTGAAGAATCAGCTGAGGCAGATTGTCCTTTAATCTTACTCAGAGTGACCTGGTTCTCACACAAACTCACAACTCCACTTTTAATCCGCTATAATTTTAGGATCCATGCGTAAGGAGGATTATTGCTCAATTCTAAATAAAAGAAGTGACTGTGTCTTTGTCACTTATGCTTAGAGTACCTGTTTATGTATTCTACCTCTTGTGTACCAGATAATACACACAAGGGACATTCTTTTTGCTTTTCACTACTACACAATATGAGCACTGGGCTTTAGTTACTGTACCTGCATCTCCCTGTCTCCGTACTTGTTAGGGTGGCGACTACCCTGGCTCTTCCTGCGAAGCTTCTTGAGCTGGGACTGGCAGCGCTCGATAGACTCCGATTTAGACCTCCGTTCACTCTGGTACTTCTTCAAGGTGGCCTGAGGGAACGACCACAAGGAAATTGAGTTGCAGTCAGGAAAAGAGGTTGAAGAAGCATGAGATGAAACAAAGTTCAGCAGAGCTAATCCTTAACTAAAACTACAGGTGTGCTCGGTGGGAGACGCTTCAGTGAACACGGAGGCCGACTCACTGTGAGGTATTTGATGTCCAGCTCCAGCTTCTGCTCCAACTGGGCAAGCAGCTCCGAATGAAACAGCTTTAACTATTGAGGAATTTGATCCATGTCATTAACACACTCGACTTCAACATGATATGATTAATATGAGAAAGCCACGTCTCTGCCAAGCAACTGACCATAGCAATGCTCTTACCACGTCTTCCAGTTGCACCTGAATCTGTCTGTGGACCTCAGCCATCTGAAACAGAGTGTCTCCTGGACGGCGGCGGTGGAGGACAGGAAACAGCGGAGACATTAGCAGCACATGATATGGATGAAAAAAATAGTCTGCTGCTCGATTTCTGACATGATATCCCCAGACTCTCCAGAAGCTGTTACACTTATAAGAACTGGTAACATCTAGAGTCTGGGTCTCGGCCATCCACTATTACCCCAATAAATATTCCACGTACAGTATAAATGTCACAAAATGTATTATTTTGACACTATTTCTCATTTACACCCAACTGGCCGTCAGAGTCTGTGTCTCTCCCACATACAGCACAGTAGTTAGTGGTGTCTGGCATCTCTCCCTCCCTCACTCCTGCCTGCCTCCCCCACTGTTTTCAGCATTACAATGAGATCATGTGGTGTTGTTAATCTCTCAACAATGACTCTACTCTCTCCCTTTCCTTCTGTTCTCTCTCATTCTGTCTGTCTGTCTCTCTCTCGCTACATTTCCTCTTTCCCTCTTGCCTTCATCCCCTCGCTCACTAAACACACGCAGCACACTCACATGTATTCAAACTTCTCTTTTTCTTCCACCAATTAGTTTTAATTTTCTCCATAGCTCCATCCTTTCTCCACCACCCACCCGCCCACTCACCCAGTTCTTTGGAGCCCTGGCTGTCACTTGCCAGCTCTCCTAGCTTCACCAGAGCATCAAAGTAGCCCTTGGCAGCCACTGTCACTCCTGGGGAAGAAAGCACATTTGAGGAATCTGTACATTTATTGTCATGACCAACTGAGGTTTAAGGCCCAGTCCATTCTATAATCAAGGCTCTTTACCATTAACGCCCCTTTCCTTTGCAAATAACAGTCAAAAACATTCCCGTTCAATGCTACAACTTTACTGGACACCTTCAGCCCATTTGGATCAGTCCCATCTAGCAGTACAGGTGCAATTTCAATGGTGTAGGGTATGAGGCACTAACCTGTCAGGGCTTTCTCGTAGTTTTTCCCCATGGCCACAAAGTTCTTCAGACTGGGGTTGAACTGGTCCAGAATCCCCTATGCAAGAGTAAATGCAAATCAAGACACGTTTTAGCCACATTGCAAATCATTGTGTGGAAAGCAATACCAGAAGGGAGATCACAAATTAGGGCACTCGCCTGACTGCATTCATATGCAGTTTGATTGTGGCAGACAGACAGACGGACGGACAGACAGACAGATAGGAATATTGTACCTTATAGACATTTTCAGTCATCTTGTTGACCTCTTCAGTGCGAGACATGGCTCCTCTCTCTCTAACGTATTCTTATGTAAGTGTGTATTGTCTTCTCCTCCTGTTGATTATGGCTCTAGGCTTTACAACATACAGCAGTCCCCTAAAAGAACAGAGAGCACATATAGCAAAGAGTTCATCATCAAACTTTCCTCAAAAACCTGAAGAGAAAGCTCAAGCCTGGTTGCATTACTTTCCCCTCCATAGAGGAAAGGGGACTTCAGAGCACTTATTTGCATTCATCTACACAGCAATACATTTCAGAAATGGTTTTGGGTCCAAGTAACAGATGTCCTCCTCTAACAACTGTATTGAAAACAGAAGGGAGGTATGTTTGGTATCATATGCAGTCAATAGAAAGGATTCTCTATGGCTCTATAGGGAGGCACTACAAAATCTCTTCAGCATTATACAGCATCAAACAACAACAACAACAACAGCAAAGCAATGCATGTCTGCTTAGCCATTCAATAAATTCATATGAGCCATATGATTATGTTATGAGTCTCTCTCTCTCTCCCTCGCAAACACACACACACACACACATACACACACACACACACACGATTGAAAGGTTCATGTGTAAGTCAATGGACGGAGGTGGACGCTGCAGTGGCCCACTGAATATCATGACAAGATTGTTCAGTTTGTGCAACCATAGCAGTGAAACTGTGTTTTGACCGGAAGGAGCAATGTTATTTGCTTGGCTCCCACATGGATCTCATCGGTGTCTCGGTTGCCAGTTCCTACATTATCACTTCACAACATTAAGGCAACCCAAATATTTCTCCTGGACTCATGTGCCAGACCAGTTATACCATTTCAGATAAGAACAATGGGCTTTTCCAATCCAAGGCACAAGTGTCAGGACTCTGAATAAACACGGGACAACAATGTTTCCTTGGCAGAGAAGACAATCACGCCAAGAGCTCCAGGGTCAAAGGAATTCCAGTTTGGATGTGATGGCAAAAGACTCTCTCTACTTAGTTTTCCATGTGCAGCACTGCTTTGTTATCACAGAGAGATTACAGGGGAAACTTTGACCCATATCAAGTAATGGCATATGACACAAAGAAAACATTTCCAGACTACTGCTTATTAAGGTCACCCTGGCGTAGACTGAAAGATGAGGTTCCCCCTCAAGCACTGAGTTGTTTGCTGTTCAACAGGTTAAAGCAGAGGAACAGTAAGTCAGTCTTACCTGGGTGGTGAATTAGCACCTAAGTTGTGAGATGTTAAAAGTCAGGTGTACAGATCGCAGCTCTAGGTGCTGGTTGAGCCTAGAAATCATGTTTTTGGTTTCGTAATGGGTACAGTCATATCGGGTGAGATACAGGTGGATTCAGGTGGTTAATTTTGACTAAATTTGATGTTCAATGTTCAAGGTTCAACTTTATTTGTCCTAAATATGAAATTGGTCTCACAGCACAGCAACAACAACATAAGACAATAAGACAACACAGACTACAGTGAATACATAAAAAGCAATACTGTAATTGATAGCAGCAAAATAACAAATTATGAATAGAATATCAGCATCAACATCATCCTCTTCACAGTCGTCGTCATCATCATCATCAATAACAACAATGCTGAATTCAAAACTCATCAAGAGAAACAATAAAATGATCTACTGTCATATTTGTCTGTTGGAAACATCCAAACAGAAGTGATCACAATAAAATGATTTAATCAAGTGCAAATACTTAATGCATTCTGTGGAAAGTATTACCATAGTGTGTACAAGTGTAAATGTATGCCATTTGTTCTTTTTTTGGTCGTTTTGAATGACTCTGTTATTTCTATCAAAGCAAATGAAGACATGTGATCTATGTATCCATTTGTTCATTGTTTAGGATGTGGTTTATTTCTCTACAAATCACTTAACGAGGCCACATAGTAAAATAGTCCCATGTCCCCACACTATGGTAATTAAAACGCGCTCTCACGGTTCTCATAATTGAATCTACAACTGTATGAAGTCAATCGAATTATTGAAGCGACTGTGAAGTAACGAAAGAAAGAATAGTGAAATACTCAATATAAAGAAATCAGTTCAGATAGTTTCCACCGTCAAATACCTGTTGATCCCCAATTCACTTCCAACGTGTAAAATTGCAATACAACCGGTAAAAAAGTGTCTACATACCTTTTCTGATCTCATTGTCGGAAACCAAAAAAAGAAGAAGTTCCTGGGCGTCCTCGACGTGTTTAATGAACAGCAGAACACCCCCTCTTTTCTTCTATTACTTTCCCTCTTCGTTAGTGGGGGGTTGTTTCATCCACCAGTGCACTAAATCTCAAACCCCTCCACCCCTTTTTGTGCCCTCTCTCTCTCTCTCTCTCTCTCTCTCTCTCTCTCTCTCTCTCTCTCTCTCTCTCTCTCTCTCTCTCTCTCACTCAGGCAGAATAACAATGAGCTAACGGGACTCGGGCTGAATAGCGGCAGGGGGAGAATAATGACTTGAACTTTTTTTCAACCAAAGACAGCAGAGACCAGAAACATCACTGGTTTATACAGAATGCACCCTTCACATGGCACATTCCTGCTCCATCCTCTACTCCACCCTGGACTCCTTCATCTGGGTTTTAGGGCAGTGCATTGAGTAAAATATAACAAAATGTTACCTACAGGGACTTAGTGAGCTTATGGGAACCTTTGTGGTAGTTCCTATCGGTTTAGGACAGTTTGGCCTGAAGTTAGAATTATAGGCCCACTGATGCTATTAAACACGTCCCCTAATTGTCAGCAGCATAAAGATGGCCGCCCTCTAGTTTGACATTATTTCCTTTACAGTAATGGAACTGGTTTAAACTATTGTCAGGAGCTGCTCCTGTTGCAGTTATGAGATTGTACCAAACGATGGCAGCAGAGGGACACACTGTCCCCAACACTGAACAATCAGTGTCCTGCAACAAGTGTAGACTCT
>CABFOS010127118.1:0-12853 GCA_900660315.1 Diretmoides pauciradiatus | reverse complement strand
TTTATTAAGTTCAAACAGCAGTAAAAGATTTTAACACTGTGTGTGTGTGTGTGTGTGTCTGTGTGTGTGTTTATTGCATTGCTTGTACCAATGTGTGTCACACTCTCTGTTAATAACAAGGTCAATAAAATGAGGATTTGAATTAGTCTGGACATGGTTTGGCCCTGGATGATTTTTATAGGCTTGGTGAGATTACACAGCATGCAGCTAATTTTCAGAATTGTTCAAATCATCCCTTAATAGATTGTCATTAAGTTTTAAGCTCGCCCTTGTCCTATTTCCCCCTTATTTAACCTTTTGTCCCATAGCTTAGAATTAGGTCAAATTATACTGTAATTGAAGCCTGGAGCATGGATGGGGTTTGCAGTTTCATCCTGGACATCCACATGGGTAAACTGAGCCAGATCAGACAAAACACAGAGTGCTACATTAAAACAGTTGAAAACGGTTGTTTTCAAAGAGTATTTCTGCTTCAAAACTAGATAAGTTGTATTTTAAAAGAATGTCCAAGTATAAGTTCCTGTGTGCAGTATCTAGTGCGTGTTTTCATAGATCAACTCACTAAATAAGCATAAACATTGGGTTTGAATATTCATTAGCTTCTCATTATTTATTTAGATTTGATTAGTGACAGTATGTGGACAGTATGTGTTTAATCCATCAAATGCATCTCTTGGCCCCTGTCTATCTCTCATCTGGTAACACTTGACAATTATGGCATACCATTGTACCAGCAAGTTTAATCTCTCTCTCTCTCTCTCTCTCTCTCTCTCTCTCTCTCTCTCTCTCTCTCTCTCACAGAAATAACTTTAGTGATGCTTTTGTCATTCTTCTTATTACCAACTTTAGAGTGGTATTTGACTACTCTTATTAACTATGACATATAAGCAGACCACAGCTGGAACAAAGCTTGATCATTCTGTCTAAGCTATTAGGGCCGGATTTACTAACGCGTTGTGCGTATTAAAGTTCCTGCTAACCCCTTATGGCGCGCAAATAAATGTACAACGGGATTTACTAACAGTACGCAATGAGGACTGCGTATTTCAAATGTGCAAAATAGCCCTTATTCAGTTAGTATGTTTGCCTCAATGAATATGCAAGATGGGGCGTTTACACGCTATTTTGCACAATACTGGGAGGAGAAAATGTAAATAGATTAATATAGCACACGCACTGTGATCTATCAAACCTGAACGCAATTTCGTTGACTGAGATTGCGCCTGTTTTTAATACGTTTCAATTGAATTTATTGAAAAAATATGAATGGAATCACTTTCAACATTCAAAACATATTATTACCCAACAAAATACTCAAGCTCAATTATTTCTAATTGTGTTAAGCCCCACAAAATCATGGACGGATTGTCCTGACTGCGCGTGGACACGGACTGACCACAGACAACCCCCCACCCCACCCCTACGCGGAAACAGCACACATGTGCCGTCGCCAAGCACAGAGTTAGACTGTATTAAATATCCTACCTGCAGCATCACACAGCAGCAGAAACCAGAAGTGCGTCTCCAAACCGAGAGCTGTGCGCATTTACGCATGTGACATGTGTGTCCTGTTTCCCGTCCAAACTCTCTATGGTGCAAACCACCACACGCAAAACCCTCATTTAAATTCTGCATCTCCAACATGTTTGTACCTGCTATCAATTACGCAATCATTCTTAGTAAATCACCCGCAAAACACCCATCAACCATACGCGCAAACTTTTAATCTGTACACGCAAATTAGTACCCGTTATTTGCAATCTTAGTAAATCCGCCCCTTAGTCTCCACTACTCACTACTGCTTCTAGCTGTCTCACTCTGGATAGGGTGAGACTGATATAAGGGGGATGATATCAGCCTTTTATTAAGATTTAAACATTTGCCAGTCAGTGTCGTCCACCTCTGATGTGATGCATATGATGCAGGTTGATACTGCTCATACTACTATTAATAATAATAATAAGAATAATAATAATATTATTATTATTACTATTATTGTTATTATTACAGTATAATATCCTGTTTTTCTATGTGTTATTTAGCTTTTCCAACCTGATAAGAATTAAATTCCAGAGGAAACTGAATACATGTTATTTGTTAGGCATGAAATCGATCAGATTTAATCACAGTGATTTTTGGCAGCTTCACTCCAAAAATATCAGTAATTGTGAATAGCACAGCACAGGCCCAAAATGAAGGCCTGAGATGATCTATTCCCTTCCTCTTCCCTCCTGCTCTCTCGTCTTTGCTCCTGACTTTCTCTACTTGCCACATCTGGAAACAATGGGCTGAATGCTGAATGGTGTGTAAATCCTCCTGCTGTTTTATCAGTGGAGATCAGTAAGAGAGAAGTCATAAAATATAAAGTCCATAATTCATCAGATTGGGTAGCAGGCTGCCAAACTGTCTAGAATATTTCTTAGTTTGTGTGTCTGAACTGTACAAGTATTGTATATTGCATTAAAAAAATCAACATTGCTGTAATGAGTATTTATTAATAGGTACAAGCTAGAATAAATTTAGCTCTAACTTTAATCTAGACCTTTCCAAAGGTTGATACTAGTAGCATCTGGAAGAAAGAAAGAAAGAAAGAAAGGAAGAAAACTAGCTGAAAACTTTCTGACCACTTTTTTGTGTCCTCCTCTTTCTCTCTTTCTCCCTCTCTTCCCCTGTCCTCTTGGTGTGTCCTCCTTGTCTCCCCCTGCAGCAGGAGCAGGAGACCAGCTACACCATCCTCCGTGCTCGGGGTTGCAATGTGACTCTGAACGGTCTGAAGGCCGACACTGCCTATCTGTTGCAGATCAGAGCTCGCACCGCTGCTGGATATGGAGCCAGCAGCCCCAGCTTCCAGTTTGAGACCAGCCCTGACTGTGAGTTCAGCTCCACAGAGCAGGGGTCCTACAGTATCCAGCGGGAGTCTCTTTAATTACTACTGCAGTTAAAATAGGGTTAGACAGTTATATAGCTTTGCAAAAAAGAAAGAAAAAGAGGCTGATATATGGGGGCCCATTTGTGCCACTCAATAATCAATTGGTAAATAGATAAATCAATTGACAAATCAATAATCAATCAATCAATACATGTTCAAATACAATGGACAACCAGAAGATCGGCTTCTTCCCGTAGCAACCGAGACAAGTCAGCCATGGCGTTTTATCAAGAATAACATCTAAAAATGATCTCTCTTGACTACGCAGGAGCACTGAGCAAGTTCATGTCATGTGTGAAGTGTAACCTGTAACCACCTCGACCAATGGCAGCTTCTGTAACATCTGGGAAATATTTGGGTCCCACAGTAGTTCAATAGATAATCAATCCATCAATAGATAAATTATCAATAGATAATACAACAATTAAAAATGTAATTATCAAATCACTTTGCTATCATATGAAAATATTCAATTGCATTATCAATGTATTCATCAAATGATTCATTATGTATTATTTTCTCAATGTGTTTATCTATTTATACTTGCATTCATTTATATATTTTTGATTGTCAAATAGTTGATTCATTTGTCTATTCATTGATTTGCCCATTTATCAATTGACTGATTAATTGATTATCAATCTGTCAACTTATTTATCTATTGATCAATTGATTATTTAGTGACACAAAGGGGCCGTCATCATTTGTTAATCATTTGATCAATAGATAGAGCATCAATAGATAAAAGAGAAATTAAAAATGTAATTGTCAATCACTTCTGCGTCACATTATGAGAAGATTTATATTCAAATGTAATTATCAATTCATTTATTAAATAATCAATTAATTATATTTTTCTGAATTTGTTCATCTATTTATGCTTTCATTTATCATATTTTATTATTAAATTGTTGATTCATTGGTCTATTGTATTTATGCATGTATTTGAACATGTATTAATTTATTAATTGATTGATAATTGATTTGTCAAGTCAACTTTATTCATTTTCTTACCCTTACCCTAGATCATGGAACTAAATGTAATGACTTCCATACAATTTTGAGCAAATAGATGGGGGTGCTGAGTGGGTGATGTGTGTGCATCATTAAGTTTGTCTCAAGCAATTTAATCCAAAATAAGTTGAAGTCACTCATTGCCTGTCACTCTCCATCTGTCTGTCTCTCAGCAGCCTTCTCCATCTCCAGTGAGAGCAGCCAAGTGGTGCTGATTGCCATTTCCGCTGCCGTGGCCATCATCCTACTCACCGTTCTGCTCTATGTTCTGATTGGCAGGTCAGTCCACCGATCATTCGACCAGGTGCTCAGTTTGAGTGTCATCTCCTCCAATCACTTAAAACAGACTTAAAACAGATCAAAAATCATAGATCTATATGTTTAACAATTCCATAGGATTGCGTGTGTGTGTGTGTGTGTGTGTGTGTGTGTGTGTGTGAGTGAGAATTTCAGAATGCCACTATGCAGCTATAAATACCACACTACACACACTTTGATATTTGACCCAGTACTAGCAATACCACTTTACCCCCCCTTCTCTCTTCCTCTGTATTTGTTGTAAAGGACACCATGTTTATGTGTGCGTGAGTGAGTATGTATGTTAGTATGTGCGTGCGTGTGTGCGTGCGTGTGTGCGTGTGGCTGATGCTTGTAGTCAGTCCTGCTCAGAGAGAGTATAAATCTACGGCTCATTATAAGACTTACTGATCCTCTCTTGGCTTATACGCAGGGGGAGCAAACTGGATTACACACACACACACACACACACACACACACACACAGCTCTCGGTACCCTCCAGCATCTGGGCCAATGAGTGAAGTCTTATAGGGAAATGTGGCACTACTTCTGACCTTTCTCTGTTTGGATTGGCAGGTTTTGTTGCCACAGCAAATCCAAACATCCCGATGAGAAAAGACTGCACTTTGGCAACGGCCACTGTAAGTACTGGACTCTGTTTCCCCCGAGCCTGACTCGGCCTATCCTCTCTCCACCCTCCTTAGAGGCCCAGATACTGTAGATTCCTTAGGGGCGATATGTCTCTCTTATGGTGTTTCTGCACCTACAGTAGTTGGTTTAGAGCAGTTATTTCGAACCCTGAAGCGGTTTCTCCTTTAGTTCGGTTCGTTTACCCATATGAGAACACAACAATTGGACCGAGACGTTGTTGAGAGGG
The DNA here is from genome assembly GCA_900660315.1 of Diretmoides pauciradiatus. Lineage (NCBI taxonomy): Eukaryota > Metazoa > Chordata > Actinopteri > Trachichthyiformes > Diretmidae > Diretmoides > Diretmoides pauciradiatus. The sequence continues at coordinate 7,735 of CABFOS010127118.1, read as the reverse complement.
AGGTTTCTCGCTACATTTCCAAACCAACCCTAGAGCGTTGTTTGGAAGGAGAACGAGATCTGACTGTGATCCCACCCAGCTACAGAAGCCCTGCACATAATGGGTTAAACAGTCTCTAATTATGGGTTAAGGATGAGTTTTATACCACGGAAGAAAGTCTTTTCCAAACCAAATTTCTGACCAATAAAAGAAATGACTGCTCCCACGTGGCTTTGGTCTATAACTTATGGTTGCTTGAAATATTGCTGTGTGAAATGTAACCACAACAAAGCGCCAAAATAACAACTCTTCTCCTGATTTGGACCAAAGCAAATGGACTACAGGTTTAAAAGCCCCCTATTTCTCTCCTCCCCATTCCTTTTCTCTCACTCATTATCCCTCAATCTTTTCATTTCTGTCTCTCTAGTTCACTTTATGTTGCTTACTCTCACTCCTTTTCTATTCATATATACGGACTGAACGCTTTATTGAGATTTTACTTCAACCATGCCAAATGAGCTCTACTTTGCATCTGGCTATCCATTTTCTAATTGGGGTTTATTTGAACAAACAACAAAAGACATTTTACTTGGAGCCATGCCATATTCTTCAGCGCAGTAATATCTGTAATCCACTGTTGTTCTAACATATGATTTATTGTATTTACTGCCTCTCATTGATGGTCCAGAAATCTGTATTGCTTGATGGAGTGTGTTTTGCTATGATTTGTTGAGCTTGACTTAGTGAGACACGGGAGACTGAATATTGTCAAAGCGCTTGGCTCGATGTGCGATACGTTCTTTGGGCTCTCATTATCACCAACATGCATCTTGCTGCATTTGACACCCATTTTTTGCGAGGTGTTAGTGGGTGACTACTAGTGAAGTAATACGTTCCTACATAGCTTCAACTCATTAACACATTCAGAAGACACATGGATATAGGCGCGCACACACACACACACACACAGTCTGTAATTGAGTATTAATGGAGGTAACATGCTCTCTGTTCCTGCAGTGCGTCTGCCAGGCATCAGGACCTACGTGGACCCTCACACCTATGAGGACCCCAGCCAGGCCGTCCACGAGTTTGCCAAGGAGCTGGACGCCTCCTGCATCGCTATAGATAAAGTGGTGGGAGCAGGTGAGAAAAGGAGAAAATAAACACATAACCAGACCATGCATGCAGACAAAGACTAGGTGATTGTAGTTAAGTAGAACCAAAACTGTGAAACTACATCGCAAAATGTTTAGTTTTATATTCAGTATAAAATCTAATTTTTCATAAAACAAATTATGTTTTAGGCAGAGTAACGATAACTCCTCTAGTACATTTAATAAACTGAAATCAAATGAATCTTAGGTTGTGGCTTCAAAACTAAATGAATTATCTTCAGTTTTAGCTGTGCACTCTTGCCACACTGTGAACTGGTGAAGAACAAAAAATTCTAATGATGGGCTCCATTATCAGTATACTAAGATCATCAAAGGACACATTCTGTCAGTAAAGAAAATAGGCATCAGTCCATACAATGTTAAACTAAACTCAACATTTTGAAAGTACACTAAAATGGAAATCAAATATGAAAATGTGAACAACTGAAAAGAAAAAAAAGAATAAAGACATTTCAAAATGCAGTGCATAAAACTATAATAATCCCTGTGCATCCAAACACACGCGCTTCCGACACACAACAAATGGACGAAGTGAAGTGGTCCAGCATATCTGCATTCGTAGAGACTGTAGTAGGCTGTGAGAGTCAGTTGTTTGTCATATAACACAGAATGAGAAATCATTTAATGTCCCATGCCTGAGGTCTCTTTTTCCCACCACACCTCCAAGATGGAGGGATGAAAGCACGGATGGAGAGAGGGATCTAACTCATTCTCTCCAGCAGGGATATTGGTTTACACCCCCTATGGCTGTACTCTTCCTTCCTTCCTTCCTTCCTTCCTTCCTTCCTTCCTTTCTCCTCTTCCAAGCGACCTTGCTCACACCATATATTTCTTTTTTCCCACCATTTTACATTTCTGGTATTTGGCTGTTGAGCTCATTCAAAGTGAGATTACAATGAGTGCATCATACTGATCATGCCATACCATCATAGCATCTCAATACCGACCATTTCACCATCAATATTCCAATATTCAAAAGCTTCACATTTGACCATTTACTCTAAAAATCAACAACAAACAATTCAGTTTCCCACAGAATGTTATTCTCAGCAGGGTGGGAAAGCCTCTGGAACAGCATCTAGACCATGAGACACTAAAACCTTCCATCAAAACCCAGGATGATAATGGTGATATTTTCATGCATAATCACATGGAATCCAATTAGAATCAATTCAGGTTAAACACTTCCCATTGACAACCACTGTAGTATTGATTAATACAATAAATGTGCAATCAAATTGCATCATTTCCATTATAGTAGAGGCAAATGACACTGAATGGCCAACATCTGATTTTTAATAAAAGGCCAATATCAGCAAACATATCAGTCTTACCTACCTGATTAACCCAAGTAACCCAAAAGTAGTAGTGGTCAATGTTTTTTGTGCCTTTACAACATTGACATTGACCAAGACCAAGACCAAAGTACACTGAAAAGAAAATGTGGAAAAAGTGGTTTCCTGTTTCCCTTCTTTGTCTGTCTCTTTCTACCTCTCTCCCCGGTCTCTCTCCTGTCCTGCCCTCCTCTTTCGCTGCCTACCCCCCCCCACCTCTACCTTCCTCTCCTCATGTACTCCCTGATGTCTTGAGCAGGAGTGCAGACGGGAGGGTAATGCATTGTGATTCATGGCGAGTGCAGACAGAGTAGATGGAGGCTAAAGCACACAGCACATAACGGCAGGCCGGTCTCCAGAGTCCCACCAGCCCTCCACACTGTAAAGCTGTCAGACCGGACTGAGAGTCTAATACCTGACTCCACGCTGGACTACACTCTACACTACATTTTTCGAGACCAAGCATATTTATCTTCATACTAGGGTTAGACCCATATACGGGGCCGATATTGGCTTTTCATTAAATATCAGATGTCAGCTGGTTTGCTTGATTAGATATGTATTGTCAACATTATACTGGTTGTCTATGAGAAGTTGTAACACTTGTAATGGTTTCAATAGAGAGTTTTAGTGTCTCGTGAATAAAATGCTGTTTCAGAGGTTTTTCCACACTGACAAGAATAATATTCTGGGGGAAACACTGAATACTTGTTATAAATAATCTATCAGCATTGATCCAAAAACATCAATATCAACCTTCAAACCTTCGTCAAAACCTATACTTGCATGGAATACGCTACACTATACTATACATTTTTCATGTGCGTAGTGTATAGCTGAGATATTAATGGTGGTGACATGTTCAGCATACAGTACAGCGTTAAAAAAGAAGAAGCTATATTTACCTTCAGTATAGCCTACGCGTAAATATAGCAGGTGTTGAGATAGTGATAAAATTATGTCCAGGGAGTCTAGTGTTGGTTATTGTTGTGATTTAGAGTTTGTTGTTAGGTTGTTGGGACAATTTGTAATTTAAACCTATTTAAACACAAGAAATAGTGGATTGAGCAATACTTGCACTGGAACATTCAAAACAGGATCGATAATATTATGTTTTACATTTTTGCCCATCTGCTCTAATAAATTCATCACCCATAGGGGACACTAGACAATATGCAACATATCTCTTCCAGCTCCATCCCTGTCTCAATCCCCATCTGTCTTCATTAAATACCTTAACAAGACTTTGATTTTCTTGCCAAGTGGTGATTGTGTGTTAGAAGACAGAACACATGCCCCGCTCTGCTTACGTGGGTCAGACCTTGACATCAAAGTGGGGTACAAAGCTCTACTCAGCGCAACTAAGGGGTTAGTGTTCCTAATCAAGATCTTCTTTCTGCGAGTGACCACATAAAAAAGTCTATTGGCCGGCCTTGTCTGTCCACTATTGAAGGCCAGAAGAACAGAACAGAGCAGAGCAGAAAAGAACAAGCATGCCTTCGTATTTAGACAGGTTGTAATTATTCTAGTTTAAGTTCTTCCAGACCCTGTTGCTCCAGTCCAGGGTTTGACCCACGCTCTCTGAGCCAGAGCTGCTATGGGAAATTATTGTACTGGACTGAGACAGAGGTGCACATGGCTTAGCTCTGACATCACCTCGCATGAACACACACACTCATATGCATATACATTATAGTCTAATACAGACGCACGCACACACATACCACTCATCTTCTCTGGTCTAGCCAAGTCCCTGTCACCAGCTGTAACATGGCTGGTTGCCTTTGAAGTGGCCAGTCTAGTAAGCCTAGGTACTGGGGGTACATACACACACACACACACACACACACGTTCTCTCACCAGCAAGGAATGATAATTAGTCCCTCCCAGAGTGGATGTTTAGTCACGGTGGGTTTTAATGTAAGATGGGATAAAGGCGAAAGGTACAATAGTCCGTCCAGTCTGGAATCAGTAGTTGTTATCTGGACTCGACTGGATAGCTTCAAAGCTAATTACTATGCATGTTTCCATTAGCCTGTACTGTGGCAATACAGAATTAGGCAGTGATTTCTCTCCAAAACCAATAAATATTCCTAGCTGATTAATGACTGTTGATAAAGTGGTAATAATAATGAAGGTTCTTGTGGGTTTTTATTTTGGCGACATCTTTGGTGCTGTGGTGTTTTTGCAATGAACTTTCCAGAGATCATTTGACAATCAAACAGTCTGGCCAGTACTGTGGCATCTTTTTCCTTGAATTTGTCTTACTGTTGATGAAGTTGATTGAGTTTCTTTTCTTTGTCTGTTCAGCCATGGTGGCTAGTGCTGCTCATGCTACGGTAACTACTGTACCCAGTGGTTTTTCTATTTATTCCAAACAAACCACTGTAGCTGCTGCCAGAAATGTAACACGGATCCCATTCCCTTCTGCGCCACGCCGGGCATTTAGGACGGCAAATGTAAAAGCTTTCATGAACTGGGTATAGGTTGGCATAGTTGGTATAGGCAATACAGAGTAGGAAAATTGACTTTTATTCATAAGAAAATGTCATGGAATATTACTGAGGATATGTGACAAGTTACATAATACATGATTCTGATAATCCAATAAACATGGATTAAATAATTCCAGTGAAACTATTAAATATTTGGTACCTGAAGACTTGAGATCATTAATCAAGAGGCATTAATAAGCATTAATTTATGTACGCCTCCTCTTATTTTTGTCCCTATTAACACTGTTTATCATAGTCACTTGCTTTTCAACAAATTGTCCTTTTTGTCCTCTTTAAACCATATAAAAGAAGTTTGCATGGACCGCTGGTGTACGATGATGTATGGTCAGACATTTAGCTCAATCTTTTAATGATGTAATTTAATTCAATTCAATAACACATACTGCAGCATTATATTAGTCGTTATATTATAAGCAGTGCTTATTAATGTACTGATAATTAATTGGGTCGATATGATGGTGGGACTGGACGCGACCTGGAAGATAGGTGATTAAAATGACTCAGACCAAGTGATCGGTTTTATTGCATTTTCCATCATTATTTTTTGTCTTCAGGTGAGTTTGGTGAGGTGTGCAGCGGTCGCCTGAAGCTGCCCAGTAAGAAGGAGATCTGCGTGGCCATTAAGACTCTGAAGGCTGGCTATACAGATAAACAGAGGCGGGACTTCCTGGCCGAGGCGTCAATCATGGGACAGTTTGACCACCCCAATATTATCAGGCTGGAGGGGGTGGTAACACGCAGTAAGTGCACACGGAGTCAAACTAAGACTCATTTAACAGAATTAATTTTGTGAAATCAACATTTCAATTACTGTGCACTTTGGATTTCATGTGCAGCTTTCTAAAATGCATTAAACAAACGAATTATATATAAGCGGAAAATATATTTTTGTTTGGAATATCAACACATTTCTTGTACCGATTTAGTTGTATGGTGCAGAGGACTCTTGTCTTGATTATCAGGGAATATTTACAGAATAGAATAAAATAGAATGGGTAAAGGGGACAAGATATAATTTGCATTCACATTCCATCATAGGAAAGGCCTCTACAGAGAGGCTTTTTACCGATTCCAGACTTGTGGTGACAAATCGCTCTGAAGTGGCCGACACCTTTGTGAAAGAGCACAGGAGTTTTATTGAGTTGCCATGGTGTAAATCTCTGCAGATCAATGTGCTCTGATCAAAGCCTGTGTCCAACGTGGGCATGAATCCATAAATCCATATCTCTGACTCTCTCCCCCGAGGGCATCTTTATGAGACTATCATTAGCACAAAGACGGCCTCTTTAAAAAGGAAACGACTGCAGAAACAGGGAAATAATGAGTCTGAACTTTGTCGCTAAGAGAAGTGTGCCTGGCCCATATCTCTCCCTCCGGCACTGGGCTTGTTAAGTAGCTCTGCCAGTATGGTTATTCTAAAGAGCAGAATAAAGAGTAAGCACCTACAGAACTTCCCCTTGCTTCACTTTACTGCCCTAGGTTTTTACTTCTCGTTTTGTTCTAGATTCCTTGTTCTCTCATACTCGTACTTGTATAATCTTGCTGCCTTGATTCCTCCCTGCCCGAGCAAATCAGTTAAATGACTTTATTGGCATGATAGTTTGTCAGAAACAACCAACAACATTCAATATATAAACTATATAAACATTCAAACCATATTGAGATGAGTAATTGATGATCCCCCCCCCTCCCACTAGATAGTTCTCTGAAGACATGTCAGAAAATGTGACATAGTTTCCAAATCCGGTCTTGGCCTCCAAAGGAAGAGTTCTGCCTTAATCTTCAGTCTACAGTCCGTTCCTTGTATTTCTTTTAAACATCATGTGCATCAGTGTTATGAAACTCGCCTTTTCCAGTAGTTTTAATTTTGTAAATGCTGTCATTAGATGTCTTTGTCTGGTAAGGAAATGTCAACAACAAAACAGGAATGGGGAGATTACTGAAAAAAGGAAAACACTGTGAATGTTGCTCTCTAAAATTCAGGAATGTGGTTACTCTAATAAGTAAAGCACACAAGAAATCTCAGCTTTGTTCCAAACTTTCCTTTTCATCTGGCCTTGAACGGTGTCCATACAGAAATGTGGAAAGAGCCTTTTTATTTGTGTAATCCCTCATCACATTGGGATTGTGTTTGTCTAATAAATCTTACAACACTCTTCCTATTAGCGTCCAGCCAGTGAGGAATGCTATCTGTAATCACACAGGGCTGTGGTTTCGTTGCTGTTTTTAGACTAAGACGAGGGGGGAAGCCCAGTATCCAGTACCGTGTGTGTGTGTGTGTGTGCATGTGTGTGTGTGTGTGTGTGTGTGTGTGCGTGCGTGCGTGACTTTTGGTGGGATACCCAGAACACGTGTGCGTGATTCAGAGCAGCATGAGTACAGGGCATGGTTTTAAGACGTCCATTTGATATCTGTGTACACGCACGCACGCACGCACGCGCACACACACACACACACACACACACACACACACACACACACACACACACACACACACACTCACACACTCATATACTCACATAAACACTCCCACTTGTATTCACAGAACAAAGGGGCTCTGCTGCCAATGTTGAGAGTAGAAGGAAAGAGGGAAGGGAAGAGGGTGGAGGACAGAGGGGAGGATAGGGAGTGTGTGTTCCTGTCTGCGACTATAAAAGCATCCGCTGTGGTACATAGAGTGATCCATCACAGCCTTTTGAGGGATCACTCTATGTACCACAGCGGATGCTTT
>CABFOS010127117.1:0-12173 GCA_900660315.1 Diretmoides pauciradiatus | reverse complement strand
AACAGACACACTGTAACAGAGACAAAACTATCAGACACACTAACAGACACACTGTAACAGAGACAAAACTATCAGACACACTAACAGACACACTGTAACAGACAGAGAAAACTATCAGACACACTAACAGACACACTGTAACAGAGACAAAACTAACAGACACACTAACAGACACACTGTGATAGAGACAAAACTATCAGACACACTAACAGACACACTGTAACAGACAGAGAAAACTATCAGACACACTAACAGACACACTGTAACAGAGACAAAACTATCAGACACACTAACAGACACACTGTGATAGAGACAAAAATAACAGACACACTAACAGACACACTGTAACAGAGACAAAACTATCAGACACACTAACAGACACACTGTGATAGAGACAAAACTATCAGACACACTAACAGACACACTGTAACAGAGACAAAACTAACAGACACACTAACAGACACACTGTAACAGACAGAGAAAACTAACAGACACACTAACAGACACACTGTAACAGACAGAGAAAACTAACAGACACACTAACAGACACACTGTAACAGACAAAGAAAACAACTACAGAAACACTACAGACAAGACAGAAGTGTCTCATTATTTGTGGTCTGCAAAGTTAAAAATGGGGACGTCTGGTCACTCTAGTTTATGTCCTAGTTCTATTATTGACCTTTAAAAACTAAAACCACTATAACAATAATGGAAGTTCTCAACATTACACAGTGTGTTGTCTTCTACTGTCGTGTTCTCTACTTCCACATTGTTGAGAGTGAACATGACTCATGGGAAGGAAGGACGTGAGTTGGCAACTCGTTTAAGCCGGATACCGCCAGTGCCCCATCAGTCTCTACGTAGCCAGTTGTCAACATATCTTACAGACACTGGTCCCAATGCCCTTTCACTCCACCTGGGACCACGCGCCCAACGTTTCTCAGATGAATAATCTATTGGGCTGGTAAATCGGAAGAATTGTGCCTCTGCAGCACAAAGGTTATTTTTAGATTGAAGTACCCTCCTCCTCCATCCTTATCTCATCCGGACAGAAGAAGCTATTGTGAGAGGTTTTCTAGTGTGTGAGCCACAGAACGAAGTAGAAATGTTTGTCTGTCATTTCTGCTTTCAGCCGTTTCCAATTTAAAAGAGTTCTCTGTAATTCCCACAGAAAGAATGTATTATGTCATAGAGTCGTGTGAAAAATGTTAAACCCGCCTCCATCTACAACCCTTCCCCATATTCACCCACCACAGCATGTAATATCCTAATGAATGACCAAGATAATCACTCACCTGAGGCATTTTCTGTCAGATGGTATTTATTTACATGATAGGACTAGTAATGACTAGTTTGACTCCTAATCTGCTGCTGTAGTGCCACCTTGTGGCTCAGTTGTCTGACCTGAGGATCTTCCTGTGACTAAACTAAACTCAGCTGTGATTAGGGTTGCAAAGGAAAGTTTCCATGGTGACTTTGGCTCGGGAATTTGGGGAATTTTCCTTGTTTACCCCCCCCCCCCCCAATGTTTTAGCAGGGAACTCAATGTAGTTGGCGGAAAAAACATAAAATGCAAATTCAATTGAATTTCAACACTGCACTGTGCAGAGGCTTGAGAAGCTGTTGACTATTTGCTTTCATTTTGAATGGGACTTTTTTGGGAGGGGAGGTCAAATAAAATATATATTTTTTATTCAACATTCATGTTTTTTGTTGTTCAAGCACTGAGACCTGAAAGGATTCAGAGGAAAAATGCAATGGGGTCATAGGGAAAATACATTATTTTATACAACATTCATGTTTTTTGTTCAGTGAAATAATTCATTAGTTATATTTAGAAATAGATTCATGTAATTTTTTAAAATTTGTATTGGAAATGTTTGTATGCATGTCTGCTTATGACAAAACATAATGTTTATATTTATGTCTGTATATGACAAGGTAAATGCAGTTAGTATAAATTATCCAAAAAATTCCCGTCATTTTGCAACCCTGACTGTGACCTTTCATTTCTCTTTTCCCAAAGTGAAGTGGAACTTAAATGACGAGAGCACGCACTTCAAGCTGAACATCCTGGAGAATGTCGCCACAACGCTGGTCTTCATCATAGTGGTTGTTAACGTCTTCATCACAGCCTTCGGTGTCCAGCGGCCCATCGCCAGCGCTTGACCACCCTCCGTCACGTCTCCACACCTGATGATCAACGTACACGACGTGGACATCAGTCTGAAGCTATGCTGTTCTCTGTAGTGTAAGAAATGAACAAACTCTTTCATGTTCGTACTTCAGGTTCTCTCCTTCTCTAACCGTGGTTCTGGACAACCGACAGGTGGGCGGTTTTTATTTCACGTGACAGTTGATCAATTTATTACCTCTTATGAGCAGTATCATGCTCAGTTTACTTTATTGCCTTTACTTATATAATCTACATATCAGGGGCAAATTCTGCAGTATTTCAGTCACCGTCATGTTTCTCTTAGTCATTGTTTGGAATTATAGTGTCAGTCTATTCCCGTATTTTGGTAGATATAATTCTTACATCTTCTTTGCTACAAAAACTTAGCTTAATCCCAAAGCGCTATGAGAATGAAAGGATAAGTTTGGTATTTTTCAACCTGGGCTCTGGTCGTGTGTCTACGTGACTGATGGGGGGGAAATAATTTTTGAAATTGATCCCGTATTCAGTGAGAACTGATGTTAGCGCTTAGTGCCTAATGCGGCTAGAACCTTATCACTGACGGGCAAGTGCATAGTCCATGGGAAAATAAGGTACAGGTTGAAAAATACCGAACTTATCCTTTAACTTCTCAGTGAGTTGTGTAGATATAGTTGTGTCGATGCAGGCCAGTGACCTACAGTGCTGCTACAACAATAATGGATTGCATCAGGATCCAGCTTTGTGTTCAGCCCAGCATGAGCCGTGTTACGTGGCAGAACAGCTTTACAGGACTGATGCAATTCTCTCTAGCAGCCAGTAACAGCTGTTTACACTTTTCAAACCTCAACCAACTGACAAAACGGACCTTGCATGCTGTTTTCATGTTCTATGCAAAGTATAGTATGTCATGTTTAAACTGACTCTATATGTGTTCAGGGTTCCCACTCTTTTTGATAAATCCTTTTCCAGGACATTTCAAGCAGTTTTTCTTGACAGCACTTGCTCACAAACGGTCATATAATTTACTGGTAGTTCTAATATCGACACCTTTAACCCCAGTTTTATTCCTCCTTATTTAATGATGCAGGTTCATGATGAAGAGTCTCAGGTTCATTACAGGTGACTGCTACACACATCACTGATAACTGTGGATGCTTTTAAACGAGGACTTAAAACCCACCTTTTTACCAGAGCCTTCGACTGAGCCTACTCCATATTGTTTTTATGTTGCTGCACTTTTCTTTATATTCTTTATCTTTTTTGTAGCACTCTGAGATTCATTCGTGAATATAAAGTGCATTATAAATTAAATCCATTATTATCATTATTATTATTAATTATTATTATTATTATTGTTATTATTATTATTATTATTAACTGTCCAATCAGTTCATCTGGTCTCCTCTTGTTGTTAGATGTGATCAGCACTGGTTTGTTGTTGTTTTTTTACTTACAAGCTCTCAAACTTGACCCCCGCTGCTCTAGTCCTACTAACACTTTCAAACTAAATACACACCAGCTTTACATAGGAGATCTGAGTGTGGGACTAAAATACAATTAAACATTTCCAAGACAACATAGATTATTTTTACCCCCAGGATATTTGGTCATTTTAGTCACTTTTCCAGGTTTTCCAGGACGAGTGGGAACCCTGATGTTACGTTAATGTCATATACTGTGTAGAGACCTAAGCCTAAGATTAAAAAAGGTATACAGTAGACATTTTATCTTTTAAGCATTGTTTCCACATTTTTAAAGGACCAACATTTTCTCATCTTTTAATATATAATCTTTATCACACTGCAAATACTGTTTTTTTTAAATGAAGTTTGTAAATAAAACTGCAAAAAATGTTTCAAGATATTTTATTGTCTTAGTTATTGGTTGTGCACAGACAAAACGTCCCATAGTCGTACAAATGATGGCACTTGTGAATGTAAGGCATTATTAAGAGACAGAAAATACACAGAACACGACATTCAAACTGTCTTGCTAGCACTTGGACTCGCGGCACACGTATCATCCGACAACCATCAGATACCAACTAGCCACTATTATTTTACTTTCAAGATGACGAAGCAAACTTAAACAATAAACACACGTCAGAAAGACGTACAAGCGCAGTGGAGAGAAAAACAATCAAGCCATGCAGGGTACATACATCTTCTGAAAAAGGCTTTTCATAAATGGAAGAAACACAGTATAGATCCCTTTGTACTTTATTAAATTAAATCAAGACAGTTCCAGAAAAATATTGAGCCCCTTGTTTAATTTGGGCTAATTTGAAATGTACCAGCTTAGTTAGCAAAAAATTGAATGAAAAATATTGCTGAAAACCCTTGTCAACAGCATAAATTATTTAATATAAGATACGAAACATCTAACACGTTTTTGGCAGTTTAGTCAGAATAAAACATGAGCGATGTATTTGACTTCTTATACTTTCACATACATTCCAAAGAGTTTCCTTTAACTTTAGGAGAACATAGCACTGTGTATATGTCAATTTTTTTTTAAATATGTTGGATGGATTTTGATTATTGTATTAAAAAGTATGCAAAGGGCCAAGAGCATCCGACCTGGTAATTAACAGCAAATAACTGCACATTTATTTTGGCCCTTTTTAAACTTCCAATCGGGTCTGAGTGATTGTATTCACACAGTAACATAACCAGCACAGGTAACCTTACATACTGCATAGAACTAATGTAACTAAATTAAGTATTCATTCAATATAAGTTGAACACGTGTTGGTTTTAAGGCCAGCAGCTTGTTGTTGTCAAATGTAAGTTTTTAAAGCCAAAGTCCACAAAATGAATGTTAAGATTCAAATTATCTTGGTGTAGTATTTAAATTAAAATATGTATCAAGTCTAAACCTTGTACTTAAGTCATGAAACCTAGACTACTTTAGACTACTAACTATGACATGCGAGCTGTTTGTCTTTCTGAAGCAGGGGTCTGAAACTCAAATTGGCTCGGGGGCCACTGCAACGGTCAAGTACAACATTTATGAAAATGTATTTAACCATTAGTGCAAATATGTCCCCTTACTTTATTGTATCTTAAAACACTTACTGAAACCTTGCACTGAATTTTGAACACACGCAATCCCTGAATACGTTTTTAAGATCAGCTTCTTCTTCCATTATTTTGCACCAAATTAAAACTATTATTAATGGGTAGTTTTAATTGGGATGGAACTAGAAAAATGAAATACAATTAAAAATATAAACAAAACAAAAAATTGAAAATTGAAAAAATACATTTTGCGAGCCGGATTATGTTATATTTTTGTAGATATCAAACTTCCAAAATTTGTTATCAAGCTTCGGAATTTTGATATCAAATTTCGGATGTTTGATATCAGTTTTTGAAATTTGATATCACATTTCATAATTTTTATATCAAGTACCTGAAATGTGATATCAGGTTTTTGAAATGTGATATCAAAACTCACATTTTGATATCAAAATTAGAACTTGACATCAAAATTCAAAAACCCTGATATCAAACATCCTTTTATTAAATGTTAAACGGCTTTCTTGAGGGGGGGGGCGTAAGTGGCCCACGGGCCGGCAGGTTGAAACCCCTTTAGAAAAAAATTGGTTAGAGATGCCACGAAGTAAGTGGCAATGCCTTAACCGTATGTGTGTTGAAGGCCACAGGGGCCTCTTCCATCCTTGTCAAGGGGAGTGCTAACCTTCTCTCCTTTCATACAACACGACTGGTACTTCCGCCCACACGGTATTTATACACTGAACTACGCGCGTCGTTAACATTTACGGTTTCACTTCCGGGTTTGCCACATATTACGTCGCAGCTCTATTATGGGTTTATTTCAACATGGGACTATCGCTGTGTGTAAACTTTAACTGCATTACTGGATATTTTATATTTCTATCTCTGTTTTCAACACGACTCTACCCACAATGCACTGGACTAGACTTGCATATCATTTGGTCGGACCAATCATATGCGAGTACAAACCTCACGATGCGCTCGTCTGAAACGTAACACCGTTTGGTCGCTGCTCGGTATTATTTCTGGCTGTTCCAATGACCGAACTCTATTTTGGTCAAATGTAAAAAAAAGAAAGAAAGTTGTAATTTCGGAACTTGTGCTATAATCAACATATGGCACGCCAACATGCGGGTAGTAGAGAGAACCTACCTCCCCCTGTAGGTTCTCTTATTGACCAGGAGAGGGCAGTCACGTTCTTCCAACAGCTATGTGTAAGGTACAGAGTATGTTTTGCTGCAATATGAGTTTAATGTTGTGAATTTGTCAGTATTATGTCTGTTGTTTCTGGACAAATGAATCTAATTTTTCCATCTGATGATTTTATCCATTTCAGTGTGCTTAACATCAGTAATACTGGAGCATAGAGAAGAAAGCATAAATCTTCACTACCCCAAGACATCATGCAGTGATCTCTATAACTCAGATTTGCAGTACTGCAAATTGCCCAATAATATACAGGGTCTGGTCTGGTCTTAACTCTAAACAAGCTGAAAAAATAAGGTTGGACTATTTATTTATTTTTTTACTACCAAAAGTTGTAAGCCAAGTACATGAAATGCATATTTTTGTCTTTGGTGTGTTATGAGAAAATATGTTCATGGCCCCAGTTTACTGCGATTAACACTAAGCAAAAATGCACTGATTAATTGGAGGTCAGTGTGTTCCCGGTGACATAAAATGCAGGCTGACCACATGTCATCTAAAATGTGCAACCTGCTTTTTATTTGTCTTGTCACAAATGCAGTCAAAGAACATTCCATGCTGAATTGCTTTGGTTTGGAAAGCTGGTTTACTGGATACAAATTTGTGGTGGAAACAAGTTGTTTAAATCCTTGTGTTTTTTATATTTGCCAAAGGCACAATTGTCCCTCAAACCCATTTATATAGATCTCTCATGAGAAAATAGAAAAATGGCAAATGTTGCTCTGAAAGAACCGTGTCTTTTTCCTTCCATAGCAGCAAAGCAAAAGAATATATAAAATTATGTACACATTAGTATTAACCCTCTGAAAAGATAGTGTGCTCTGGTTTAGTCCGAGCGGCATTCATAAAAACACTATTGCTGAAGTAGACGAGGCGAGGGAGACGCCCACTATTTGGTGAGGCTTTCCTCCGTGTACCATATGAGAACCTCTCGAGCTTTTCTACCCAGACCCAACGCCGCCATGCCCAGCGCCCGGCTGCCTCCGGTCACTTTAGATTCTGCAGAACAAAGACAGTTTCTAGTCATCGTGAATGAACAGCATGAAGTGGAAGTACATTTTGAATCTCCATGCATGTATGTTAGTTGATATAAGTATCCTGCAATGCTGACTACAATGCACTTTCACATCGATGTGTCAACTGAGGTGCAAATAGATGGACTCTCCACTAGGGATGGGAGGATATAAGATATTATCATTTATCGGGATAAAAACACTCAAGATAATTTTATCTTGGTGAATTTCCATTATTGGGATAATTGTGAATATCCTCACAAGTAGGGGAGCGCAAGCATCTTTCCAGTCAGTTGTCACCACGGCTGAAGACTTGACCATTGGATCCCCCATAAAAAAAGTTAAATCAGATGTGTAGAAATACTATGGATTCAAAACTAAGGAACGACAGAAAGATGAAGGTTGCCACCTGCAGAACCTGCCGGAGGAAGGAGTCTGCCCCAGAGACCAACACCTCCAATTAACACATCCATCTCCATGACAACCATCCATCTCCATGACAACCATCCAGCTCCATGACAACCATCCAGCTCTGTTCGCTGAACTCCATATAAATTTAACTAAAGTTACTGCAAGTTACTTAACGTTAACGTTAACATAGCAAGTGACTAATGTTGATGCTTATCTAAATGTTTGTTACGTTTAGGCATGGGACAATATGAAAGTTTCATGTCCCGATTATCCTGGTCAAAATAATTGCGATTCACAATATTATCCTGATAATCATCAAAATATGCTTAAAACTAAACCCAGCCTTTAGTGATTTAAGGAAAAGAGGGACCGCACAGCGCTAACGTTACATCCAACCAGAGGTAAAGATGAAGCTAATTAGCTATTTAGGTACATAGCTAACATTAACCATGATGCTAAATAACTAATTTGCTTCATGTTTACAATTTCACTGGTGACCAAAACGTGAACTAACATTCACAACACACATTATCATAACGTAACATTTAGATAAACATCAACATTAGTCACTTGCTATGTTAACGTTAACGTTAAGTAACTTTATTTAAATGTATATGGAGTTCAGTGAACAAAGCTGGATGGTTGTCATGGAGATGGAGTTTGGTGAACAGAGCTGGATGGTTGTCATGGAGATGGAGTTTGGTGAACAGAGCTGGATGGTTGTCATGGAGATGGAGTTTGGCGAACAGAGCTGGATGGTTGTCATGGAGATGGAGTTTGGCGAACAGAGCTGGATGGTTGTCATGGAGATGGAGTTTGGCGAACAGAGCTGGATGGTTGTCATGGAGATGGAGTTTGGCGAACAGAGCTGGATGGTTGTCATGGAGATGGAGTTTGGCGAACAGAGCTGGATGGTTGTCATGGAGATGGAGTTTGGCGAACAGAGCTGGATGGTTGTTACGGAGATGGAGTTTGGTGAACAGAGCTGGATGGTTGTCATGGGGATGGATAGTTGTCATGGAGATGGGTGTGTTAATTGGAGGTGTTGGTCTCTGGGGCAGACTCCTTCCTCCGGCAGGCTCTGCAGGTGGGAACCTTCATCTCTCTGTCATCCCTTAGCTTTGAATCCATAGTATTTCCACACATCCAATTTAACTTTTTTTTGTGGGGGATCCAACGGTCCGAGTCTTCAGCCGCGGTGACGACTGACTGGAAAGATGCTCATGCTGCCCTACTCATGAGGATATTCACACTCGGGACGATATTCATGATTATCCCGATAATGGAAATTCACCAAGATAAAATTATCTTGAGTGTTGTTATCCCGATAAACGATAATATCTTATATCCTCCCATCCCTAATCGGGATAATATCGTGAATCACAATTATTATCGGACAATCCTGACATGAAATGTTCATATGGTCCCATGTCTACTCACCACTGTAGTAATACAACATGGCCAATCCTACTGCAATACTGAAACAGCTCAGAAAGAAGTGAGGACCTGAAAGAGAAACAAGAGAGTTCATAACAGACAAAGTTCATGTTCTTAACTCTCTGTTCTGTCAGTGCTGAATACTTATCTGACATTTGTAAACTGTAAGAGAAAAATGTTTCATTATTAGACACTAACTATGAATTTTAAAAGAAAATGAATACTAGTTTATCAATCAATAATTCAAAATCAGATTTCTATTCCACCATCCCCACCAAAAGTTTACTATTTAATA
The DNA here is from genome assembly GCA_900660315.1 of Diretmoides pauciradiatus. Lineage (NCBI taxonomy): Eukaryota > Metazoa > Chordata > Actinopteri > Trachichthyiformes > Diretmidae > Diretmoides > Diretmoides pauciradiatus. The sequence continues at coordinate 2,630 of CABFOS010127117.1, read as the reverse complement.
AGGTTGTTTGTTACCTAATGACTTCAATGATATTCTGTCATAATTTTACCTTTTATACCAGCAATCATATTAAAAGATTAGGTCTGATTTGTTATTGCAAAGGTGGATGCACAGTGGAACGAAAACCCAAACTCACACTGCGCCCACTCTTCTAAACTCATGACTTACCTCTGTCATTCAGAACATATCTCTCTTGATAGACACTTGGATGTGTGAGTGGATCTGAGGAACAGAAGACAAACATACTAGAAACTGGAGCACACACATAATTAAGCATGTATACTTCACATCAGTGTTAATTTTGGCAGCTATTTTAGATTTATTCTTAGTCTTTAGATGAAAATGCTTAATAGTTTTAGTCACATTTTAGTCGTTTTTATCCTTCATAGTTTTAGTCCAGTTTTAGTCGATGAAAAGTCATTACATTTAAGTCAACTTTTAGTCATTACTTTTAGTCAACATGTTTTCCTTCCTGCCAAATTATAATAAAGTATGTTCATAGATCTATTCTTTTTTTTCTGACCAAACTCTTTTTGCACTGAAGCCATCATGTTGTTGTTATTAACTCTGTCGGTTTGGGACGTCATCACCTGTATTGCTTGGATTCTGGTAATCTGCACACGCCCCTCAACCAATTCAACCAATGACAGGGCTGCTTTGATTTTGACAGACAGACAATACGCACAATTGGGGGAAAATATCCTGTATTTTCAATGTCCGATAGCCACCACTAACATTTTAGTCTCGTCTCGTCAAGGAAAGGAAAACATACATTTCGTCATAGTTTTTATTATCAAAGATCTATTTTTAGCTCTTCAACATCTCGTCTTAGTCATGGAAAAAAGGTCGTTGACAAACATTTTTTAACATTTATTAATGAAATTAACACTGAGTCACATATTAATATGGATCATATCAGCATGATTATAAATAAGCATCTCACTGAACTCATACACCATACAGAGTAAGGGCCCATGGGTGGGACTAACCTCTGAGGCGGAGGCGCGTGGGCAGGCTGAAGTAAACCTCTTCCACATGCAGGTGAAGCGCCCGGTAGAACTCCCTGCATGCTTCCTCTCCTTTCCCCTGCAGGTGAGACAGGAGCTCGCCCAGCCGCACGCACGTGGGCACATCCAAGTCTCGAAACTGGGTAAAAAAGAAGAAGAGAATATTAACGATTTGATGCACAACATGTGTCAAAAGTGACCCGAGTGAGTTTTGATTTTCTATATCTTTGCAATAAATTGTTTTCATCATTCAATATTCCAGGTTTCCCTCAATTATCTTGTTTTAGATCATCACAAATCCTTATTTTTATTTTCCCTTTTTTGTACAATTATCTTTCACAAGATATCAAATATTTCCTGAGGTAAAAACAACTGTAAAATAAGGCTTACATTGTAAGTCTGTGCAGTAAAATTGATGTAGAAGTACAAAAACTATGTCTGTTCATAGAGTAAGAAAGGAAAAATGAAAATAATGATTTGTGGTAATGAAAAACTAATGACTAAATGTCTAAAAAGTAATGACTAAAAGTTGACTTAAATGTAATGACTTTTCGTCAACTAAAACTATGAAGGATAAAAATGACTAAAATGTGACAAACTATTAAGCATTTTCGTCTAAAGACTAAGACTAAATCTAAAATATCTGCCAAAATGAACACTGGAAGTGGAGAGGGCAGGGTCACCCCCAGACCAGAGCAGCCGGTTGGGGGACTCCTCTTTAAGAACCTCCTCCAGGGTTTTGTTTGCAGAACCCTTGGGTACTTGTTCCATGCAGTACAGACAGTGAAGTATCAGACTACTACTACTTATACTTACTCTGGTGGCCTCCTTGTCTGTGAGGATCTGCGGGTAGATCCTGTTGAGCTGCAGGATGAGTTTATCTACCAGCTCTGTGTCCAGTCGCACGTCAGCTTTGAGGAAGCGGCTGTCCTCCAGCAGCTGGTCCAGGAAGCTGTCTGTTGTTAGAAGAAAACACACACACGGTTCGGATATGTCAACGAGGTCCCACATGAGGGTGACAAGACGTCCACGATTTTAGTGTCCTGTCCCCGGAAACGTCCCCGTTTTTAACTTTGCGTTAAAAGTAGAAAATAGTTTGGTCTCTCTGTTACAGTGTGTCTGATAGTTTTGTCTCTGTTACAGTGTGTGTTAGTTTTGTCTCTGTTACAGTGTGTCTGATAGTTTTGTCTCTGTTACAGTGTCTCTGTTACAGTGTGTGTTAGTTTTGTCTCTGTTACAGTGTGTCTGTTACAGTGTGTCTGATAGTTTTGTCTCTGTTATAGTGTCTGATAGTTTTGTCTCTCTGTTAGTGTGTCTGATAGTTTTGTCTCTGTTACAGTGTGTCTGTTACAGTGTCTGATAGTTTTGTCTCTCTGTTAGTGTGTCTGATAATTTGGCTCTGTTACAGTGTGTCTGTTACAGTGTGTCTGTTAGTTTGGTCTCTGTTAAAGTGTGTCTGATAGTTTTGTCTCTCACAGTGTGTCTGTTAATGTGTTTGTTAGTTTTGTCTCTGTTAAAGTGTGTCTGATAGTTTTGTCTCTGTTAAAGTGTGGCTGTTAGTGTGTCTGATAGTTTTGTCTCTGTTACAGTGTGTCTGATAGTTTTGTCTCTGTTAATGTGTTG
>CABFOS010127112.1:0-10489 GCA_900660315.1 Diretmoides pauciradiatus | reverse complement strand
GTGTAGATGTGTCTGTACTAAAGTAGATGGTTTCTAGCTGGTGTACAGACACATCTACACACCAGCTAGAAACCATCTACTTTAGTACAGACACATCTACACACCAGCTAGAAACCATCTACTTTAGTACAGACACATCTACACACCAGCTAGAAACCATCTACTTTAGTACAGACACATCTACACACCAGCTAGAAACCATCTACTTTAGTACAGACACATCTACACACCAGCTAGAAACCATCTACTTTAGTACAGACACATCTACACACCAGCTAGAAACCATCTACTTTAGTACGGACACATCTACACACCAACTAGAAATGTAACCTCAGTTGGTCGGACATCTTTGTGAGTATGCGCAATAAATGAACGAAATACTCGCTGATTCGGATCGTAGGTGCCGAATCATTGAAGTAATGCACAAATCCAAGAACGAAATGAGCAATCCACTAGCAGTTACGAATTGTACGTACCGGATCACTCAATAGATTTGCTCAAAAAGAACGAATCGTTCATGAATCGCCCAACATTAGTACCCAACCTGGATGAGGCTGACTCTATCTATATAGTCAGCACTTATAGATGATTCCACATGGTGCAAGCGTAGCCCTACTGGCTCTGGGTGATGTGCTGACGACCTGAAAGTGTAGCAGCTGGTTCAAACGTGGCGAGCTGCTTTTAAGCTGCGGTGCTGCCTTCAAAGCCCTCAGCGGGGAGCCGCTCTCTGAGCTGCAGCGCTGGCTGGCTGGGGCTCAGGACTCCCTAACGCCCGGGAATCCTCAGGGAGACCCACATCCATCCATCACTCCTGCTCAGCCTCGCTCTCTCTCTCTCACGTACCACACGTTTCACACTTGACTCTCTATTCTCCTGACTCATGGATAGATTGAAAGATGATTGTATTCTAGCTTTGAAAAAAAACATTTATTTTGGGATGAACGCTCCATCTGACAATCCTCCCCAAAGACTGTTGAAGAAAGGGATGAGGTTGATCTCAGCATCAGACGTGCTTCTGTAGCTACTGTATATGTTTTGAATATGTTATTTTTTGTTTTTGAACAAGTTGATTGATGAAGTATAAAAAAGGGGTTAGGACTAGAAAAGTTCTGTACTTCATCCTTTTCCAACAGCGATGAATTATTTCTGTTTTATTCAATATGTTATTTATATTGTATTGCTTTGCTTCCTATATAGTTTATTTTGTTATGTTTTTATCATGTTCAAAATAAAAATCTATCTATCTAGTTATCTAATATGTCATTTTGACATGTGTGTCACGTTCACACTGTGAATGGAGTTTGACTGGACTCTGGTGTTTGTATTGTATATACAAACAAACACCAGAGTCCAGTCAAACTCCATTCATTTCCCTTTTTTGTGATGCATTTTTTTATTGATTTTTTTGTTACACAAACAAAACACAACACAAACATAAACAACAAATGCAACACAAAGCAGAATAAAACAAAAAGATCCCCCGGGATCCAGGAATCGTTAAACAGAGTTTCCTCTATATGTGGAAGTGTAATGTATTTGCTGGTGGTTAGGAGTTCTGGAAGCTAGCAATATATTATATATCCTGATAGAAGCTTATCTTATGATTCTACCAGAGGACATCTCCTACAATATTTCCCTTGAGAGGTTTCTCACACTCTTTTTGCTGAAATCTCAGGAAGCACCATGAAAGCAGTGGCGTATCCAGGATATTTTGACTGGGGCGGCCAAGATGGGACACAGAGCTACTGTAGTGTAGTCATGGCATAGTGAACCTTTAATGAATGGCAGGTGATCAAAATGCATCACATTGCTTCAACCGATGCACAGATAAATCATTATTGAATCCCAAAACTCATGTTAGCATCCATTGTAATGTTTCTATTTGAGGTCAGGTTGTTTTTATATAATACAGTATTAAACTAACGGTGCCATGCTGAACACCCACAACAAATAAAGTTGATATTACAACCTAGAACAGCATTAATATGCAGCTACCATTCTATTCAGTTTTCTATTCCACTTCCACCTATCACTGTCTCTGGGAAGCTGCATGTGGTTATTTAACATGTCTGTTTCTAATCAGTAAATATGTTCAGGATAGGCTACATATTTTATAACAGCTTTGTAGTGGAGTAAAGCCCTCATCTCTTCACCAGTTAGATTAGGGGAGACACATTCATCTGCTTTTAACATGAGGTTTACTGTATAATAATAGAAAAAAATAGGGGTGCACAATATATCGGTCGGTCATCATCAGTATCGGCCGATAATTACTTAAAAACGCATTACCCTCCAGACATCCAGGCATCCGACAAATGGTATCAAAACTAAATAATAACGGATACACTTTGCTTGTAAGTAAAACAGGTGTTTTCTTTTTTTTTACTATGCTACGTTGACCTGTTCTCCTTACAGATACACTTTTTAATAAAGTCTGGCTTTTATTATTTAACTTTGATGTATAATTTTGATGAATCAAAAGTGGATAATCCTTTTTACATTAAATCAAATATGAGTACATGGCAATTTCATTTAACTGTTCATCGAAGACAGGAAGTAACAGAGCTTGCCACCATGATGAGCAGGTGGAGATTCACTACCCTGCGTGTGTCTGGTCAGCTATAGGTGAATACACAGATACAACCTGTTACTGAGACTCTTTGCTCTGGAATATGTTGCTTTGTTGTGTTTTGAATAGTTGAAAACGGGATGGTCTATCTCTGCTTAGTAACATTAAATGTGAGAGTACATGGCAAATTCAGGTATGTTCATGGAGGAGACACGTGGACCAACCAGAACTTGACCTACCATGCTGAGCAGATGGAGCTGGTTGCTCTTCATCACTACTGCTGTCTCTAGGCTGCTGACTTGACTGGGCTGTTGCTGGTAGTCGCTGTGGCTCTGACTCTTTTCTTTCTGAAGAAGAAGCTTTTAATATCTTTGCTTCTTTTCATTATAGCTATCCTCTTAATATCCCTGGGGGACATGTAATGCAATTCATTCAGTCAATACATCAATTCACTATGAAGCAATACTATACTATAGCAAGCTACAATGTCCAGCAGGATAATCATCAAATTGGGTTAGAATTAGTATGTGAAATCCAGGGGGTCTCGGGCGTCTGGGACCCTTTAACTGACATTTTGGACCACCTTAAAATATCAAATAGAAAACAGGGTCTCAACAAGGTGTTCCTGTGTAGCCAATGGATCTATCAGAATAGTATGATGGCAGGATTAATTAAATTATCTTTCAGTAAATAGAATCCCTCCCCCTCTCTTGTTCTGCTGTTATCTGAGTATGAGGGAACAGGTGTATTTCGAAATGGTCAGTGAACTTGTTCAAATATGTATTGGAGTCAGCATATCTTTTAAATGTCAACTATAGATAGTCCTTGCCTGTCAACACGTCAGGACCTGTAACTGAGTAATCTGCCTGCTCTGCAAGTTTAAGGGACACTTTCAGTGTAAATATAGGGGTTCCTGTGTTTTTCTCTTAGAGAGAACCAGGCAGCTTTGCTTCCAAGCATCATTGTCCTTTCTCTCTCATGAATCTGTACAGATTAAACTTAAAACTTTTAAATGCCAGCGTTTGCAACTCGTCTCAAATCCTTTATTCAGAAAATCCACTCACTAGCTCTATTGAACACACACATCTGCAAAACGGTTTTAGACACCTTCAGTCTTCAATTCAGGAAACACAGCGATAACGATAGCAAAACAAAATGCTAACTGATGGTTGGTTTACAGACAGGCTAGCAAGCTAGTACTGTGTAGTTCTACATTTAGCTGCTAAGTGCTAGATCAAGTTTTTACTCATTTACAGGGAATGTCAATATAACTCAACATTAAATGACCATACTCAATCAATAGATGTCGGCTTTTGACGTCACTGTGACCGGAGTCCTGAGTCCTGACGATGCAGCCGGCCAGTGATGAGCTCAAGTACTTTAGTTTTGATTTCGTTGAAATCAAAAGTTTTCTGACTCATGGTCAAAAGTCAGCTGTAATGGAAGGATGAGGCGGTGAGAGCTAATCTCTCAGCTCTCACCGCCCCATCCTACCATTACTGTAGTAGTTGGAAATGGCAAACTGGCGTTACATCAGTGTACATCAGTACATCAGCGTCATCATTGATTGACCAGAGTTTGTCCCGCCTTATGATGAACTTGACGAACCTGACCTCCTGGTAAATCAGCGTTGAGGATCTCCGGAAGTGTTGTCTTCAGGAAAGATATGGCGTCTTTGTCCTCCATAAATGCGTAGATTCACCCACCTGTCCCCGTCCTCAAATTCCACCAGCTTAGTGTTCAGCCTCTCAATCTCCATGGCTGAAGCCTTTACTACTGTACAGGAGACGTAGTTGTACTTGAGTTGTTCATTCAAGTAGATGGCAACATTTTCTCTGCTCTATGTGTTTGCATTATCAGCATGCAATGTTACAGTATATTGTTCTTCGTAAATGTGAATGTATTATGTTTTGTTCAGGGAAAGTGATTTGGTGGGTGATGAATTGAGGTGTATTTATGATGTAGTTGTCTGAATTTCTTGTGGCATAAATTTCAATGGAGGTGTAGTTTACTAGTTAACTTTGTAGACAGTTATCCAAGCCAAGGGCTGTTACACATCAAAACAATGTAACATTGTAAAATGCACAAAAAATACATGATTTGCTTGTTCAAAAACTTTGTAGTAGCAGAGTAGATGCAATCGGAGCCTCTGGCACCGCCCACAATCAGTCAGAATAGAATGACCCACAGTGTATGGTAAGCTGTTATAACATTTAATCAAAACAATTTGATATCAAAATTCAGAATTTTGATACAAAAAAACTTGATTAAATGTTAAAAGGGCTTTACCATATATATCAGACTTTTGAAATTGGATATCAAATTTTGGAAGTTTGATATCAGAGTTTTTGAAATTTGATATCACATTTCAGAAGTTTGATATCAAGTTCCTGAAACATGATTTTTGAAATGTGATATCAAAACTCATATTTTGATAGAAACAATTCAGGAACTTGATATCAAACTTCCGAAATTTAATATAAAAAATTGGAAACTTTATATCAATTTTTTAATTTTGATATCAATTTTCGGAATTTTGAAATAAATTTTCAAAAGCCTTGATATCAAATTATTTGTATAATATGTTTAAACAGCTTGCCATAGCAGTGTGACACAATAAGAGGCAGGAGAAAGTAAAGTAAAGAAAGACGTTTTAGTGGGAGGTAGAACACACAAGGACAACATGCACATGTACTGTACAGTGTAAGAGGCAACAATGGGGAGAATGAGGCAGAAGCAGATATTGGTTGGTTGAGTGCAGACACTAATGGGACTGAGTCAGCATGATACTGCGTTAAAGATTGAGGCATCCAGGGTTTACTGCAGGACATCACAGGCCTCCAGCCTCATTAGTCCACCAACAAGCCCATGCTCAGGATGGCGGCGCATGTTAAAAAAAATTTCATATTTTTTAATACACTATTTGTCTTGTTCATTTATTATCCAATGGGAGATGGATATCAAGCCCATGTATGAGGCCTGCATCAGCCTCACACAAATGTCTTACACATGAAGGTGTGTGTCACAGTATGAAATCTGAATACCATCTAAGGGGTCCAAAATATCTGTTTGATGCCATTACATAGATGTAAACATCGAATATCCTTTATTGTTTTGCATTAATATGGGACACATAGTTCTAGCCACGATTGTGGAGTGTGGATTAAAGGCATTTAAATGGCAATATGTGAGTTAGAGTAATTGTCTATTTAGTGCAGTCACACATCATTAAAGTTAACAAATATAAAACAACCACAAAACAAAGAACACAACCGAAAATTAACATCTATTTTCTGCTCAGTGTTGGTCAGATATCTTTACTAGAGGGCAACTTGTAATACTTCAACATTAATTAGCATCCAGGAAGAAATGGTTTTTCCATTGGCTCCATGCATTTTGGCTCCCGAAAGCTCCATATTGATGACTTCAAGGTAAGTAACCTAATCCTCTGGGAAATTGTAAGCACGTGGTGGCTGCCAGCGGAGGGCCAATGTCTTTTTTTGCAGCAGTCAGGCCAGATAACATTATACGTCTCTGTGAGTACATCAAGTAAAATAAGATAAAATATTTAGTATCTTTGACAAAGTAAGGCAAACTTGTTTCCAAAAGTGGGCTACATCTCTACAGTCCCAAAACATGTGCATGAATGAACCAGCGTTAACCAACCAACAAAGCCAAGACTTCATGAACTCTGAAACCAACAAATCAACTACTCTCTAAACGCCATCGCGGCGTTTAACTCCCGGGATGAGCCAGCGAGATGCGTCGCCGACACCCGTTTGCCTTCCGAAGAGCCACACCCCGAGGTTCCCCGACTCTGGCCGAGCCCTGACGACCTGGACCACGTGGACCTGTTGGACTTGCCATTCTTCAAACCACTACGCTGCTAAACGCTCTATATGTTTCTTGTGAGCGGCGTTGGTGCACGTACAGTAGAATCAGAAACCTAAGCTCCTACCTCAAATCCAGAAACTCCTCCCATAGCTCTCAGCTGATATTCCTTGGTGTAATCTCAATTACATTCCAAGGTCTTACACGATTGCAACCTAAACCCAGCAATCTCTCTCTCTTCTCAAAGCCCTCTTGTTTGCTACTGTTTTTGTTTGTTTTCTTTTATTCCTTTTATGTTTCATCATTCATTTTATTCATTAGTTGATCGCATAATTGGTTTATTGTGTCTATACAATAAACCCTTACATGCTAAACAATCTGTCTCTGGTGGTTCCTATGTGTAAATCACAATTGGTCACTGTTTCTGAGCAAAGAAATCACGCACCTTTAGAAGAAGACTGATTTGATTTATGATTACGGCTATCAAATTTCCCTGTATGACAGGGTGGTGCCCCGAAAAGGTGATTAAACTCTGATACATTAAAGATAACGATAAACGATAGCCAAGGCTGAGTGTAACCATACCTTAATTTCCCTTTCCCTTAAATGTATGGATCATGAGGTTGCTACCTCACTACGCTACACGTTCTTGACGTTCAGTCTTGATGCTCAAACACAACATAGCGGTAGTCCAGTGCAGTGGGTAGTGGTGTAATACTCTGTATGAAAGAAATCCTCAACTTCCTTACTGTTGCTAAAGATATGCACCTCCGATCCACGGGTCAGTTTAAGCTTGGCGGGGTGGAGCAGAAACAGATTGTAGCCTTGTTTCTTTGAGAATTTGGTCCTGGTCTCTGAAACATTTTGAAGATGAAGGTACGTGGTGGATTCTGTGAGCTCTCATCACCTCTATTCCCCCCCGTCGGCCAATGTAGTGAACCATTTGGAAAGTGCAGAGTCGAGGAAGGACAGGGCATTGGGTCCCTCGATCGATTCCGGTAAGTCGATGATACGAATATCGTCCCTTCTGTTCTGATCTTTTTGGAGTGCCAAGGTCTCTTCTAATGATTCGCGCCTGTGTTGGAAAGATTCCTCTGCTTTTTCAATTTGTATTCTTTGTGGTCCGTGTCCTTCAAACTTAAGAGAACTGAGTTTCAATAAAGTCAAATTGTGCATTCAGAGCTGATTGAATCATGCTGGTGAGTGATTGTTTGTTGGCGTCATCGTCGGATGCCTTTCTCTTGGCTTTGTTGTGACTTCTGGTCCCATCAGCCATAATTCTTTTCAGTTTTGGTTTCTTGATGAAATAACTTAGTTAGAATGTGGAAATTAATCCTTTAAGGACATATGAAATGTAGGAGCAATGCGCTATGCAGCCATCTTGTCTACAGGTCACGTGCCACCGAGAAGCACAGAGAAAGAGAAGTAATCTATTAAAGGACAGAGACGAGGGACTCACATTACCTAATGCTATAATGCATTGGTGCAAGCTAATTCTATTAGTGATGTTTAGCAGGGAACACAATGAGGCCAGAGGAGGCTTAAATAAGGAAATGTGCTATACAGATATAGTTACATCTTATTTATTCATTATAAACAGTGCTAGACAGACATGGGTTTTTTTTTCTCACGTATAGTGCAGTTTCAGTGGGTTTTTCCAGTCCATTTTTACAACAAAAATCAATGGAGAAATTGGACAGCCAAAAGGATTTCAGTGATGAAAGGGTGACGCTTCCAAAGAGCTCTGAGTGCTTTGAGTGTTTTGAAGTAATTTAATAACAACAAAAATGTGCAAAAAGTCCTAGATACATCTTTAGTCTGTCCATGATCCAAGGTTGGAGTGTGTTTTCATAATGTGGTTGACTTGACTAGTAAACAATGTGTAGCTTGTGTACTAGAATTAATTCAACAATTCCCTTCAGGAAGTAAACGGTCCCTTTTTAAATGTATTGACTTTATTAATAAGCCAATGTGCTATACAGATAGAGTTACATCTTATTGATTCATTATAAACAGTGCTACTGTAGACAGACATGGGTTTGTCTTTTTCTCATATATAGATCATTTATGAATGAGTCCAGTTCCTCAAGTTTAAAAGACAATATAAATCATCCATTTCCAGTCATTATGGTTGAAAATACACAAGGTGCAGTTTCAGTGGGTTTTTCCACTCCATTTTTACAACAAAAATCAATGGAGAAATTGGACAGGAAAAAGGATTTCAGCGATGAGAGGGTGACGCTTGCAAAGAACTCTGAGTGCTTTGAGTGTTTTGAAATTATTTAATAGCACAACAAAATGAGCAAAAAGTCCTAGATACATATGTAGCCTGTCCAGGATCCAAGGTTGGTGGTGGGGTGTGAGAGTTGTGTCATCATTTATTATTTTCATAATGTGTTTGACATGACTAGTAAACAATTTGTAGCTTGTGTACTAGAATTAATTCAAATTCAAATTTAATTCCCTTCATGAAGTAAACTGTCCCTTTTTTCATGTGTTGGCTTTATTAATAAGAAAATGTGCTATACCGATATAGTAACATCTTATTGATTCATTATAAACAGTGCTAGACAGACATGGATTTGTCTTTTTCTCCCCCCCTGTAGCCATGACAACAGTGTTCGAACAAGGTTCTGGCCCTCCATTATGATGTGATCAGTCACTATGACTGTAATGTGATCAGTCGCTATGACTCTAGCCCTAACCCTTGTCTCCACATCTGAGCTCATGTGGTTCAAAACTACTGAAAGGAACAGGAAGAAGACAACAAAAACAAAGATAAGCAACTTCATCTGAAGAGCAGTAAAGAGTAAAGTATGGATGAGGTTCTGTCCCTGCCGACAGCCATCACATCAGCCAGTGTCGTTTCTGCATCACCGTCTCCTCCATCGATGTTCATCACCCAGATGGGGTCCAATGACATCAGGGCTGTTATAAAAGCAGACCTGAGCTCCACACTATTGGATTTAGTGAACAGCCAAGTAGATCAGGAAGTCGTATCAGAGGAAATGAGACACGTTGCCTCTTCTTCTTCCTCCACCGTCTCTGCTGAATCACTAGTCTCTGAGATGGCAGAGAAGCTCGTCTCAGACATAACTGACAGGACTGCTGAGGACATTGAGCGTTTCCTGCAGTTTCTCCATCACTGCGTTGTTGAGAAACAGGCTGAAATGAAGAAAGACTCTGACAACGATGAACTCCTATCATCTGTTGGTCTTCAAACCTCCAACAAGGTGGAGCAGTGGCTGACAAGTTTTTATAGTCTGCGTCGTTGTTTTACAGAAATCAGAGAGAGGAGAAATCCACCGCTGGAACTGCGAGGGACCTGACTGAGAAGTGTCCAAGTCCGACATCTCTTCAACGTAACGCTTCCTTTGGAGATATTGGGCCCTATTTTGACGGTCTGGCGCAGACGGCGCAAGTGCCATTGCTAGTTTTGCACCGGTGCAGTTGTCATTTTCATGCCCTTGCGCCGGTCTGAGCGCAACTGGGTGTGTCGGTCTAAAAAGGATTAGTGGTGGTGGCGCACAGTGGCGCGTTGCTATTATGAGGGCGCAGAAATCAAACGCGCCACTGACCAACAAAAAACAGGTCTAAAGTCTGGTGCAGTATTTCACGGGTGCATATCTGTCTCTACAGGCGGGTGCACAACGCGCGTACACTCTGCTTAGACACACACGGAGCACACACATGCAAAACATTACTAATAAAATAATATTACAAATGTGAAACGTTATTATTGTGTACATTAATATATTCCTGAAATGGTCATGAAACGTAATGTTCAATCATAATAGCAATCAGAATTAGGCTTTCTAATCGCAGCAGCAATAATTATCATCATAATTTGTAATAATGATGTAGATCAATAGTAGATCAGTCTCCTCCATGGCGAAGCGTTCCGCCTTGGAGTGACATGCCAAATCCGCCATCATAATAGCAAACCGCCAAGCCTTTTAAAGGGATGGGGACATGACACTCTGATTGGTTTATTGAATGATACACCCATAACACACCCATGACTAATTCAGAGAGTAAGTCCAACCCTTTTAGATCAAGCGCCTGGCGCACAGACTGTTTTTGTGCCGT
>CABFOS010127109.1:0-11674 GCA_900660315.1 Diretmoides pauciradiatus | reverse complement strand
GAAATGTTCGCTCAGAGAGAACAAACCTCTTCCCAGGATGCATGTCACTTGTTTATGTGGTGACCTGTGATTCAGATGCACTCCAAAATGTAATCAATAAATCAATCAATCAATCAATCAATCAATCAATCAATCAATCAATCAATCAATCAATCAATCAAAGCTTTATTTGTATAGCACTTTTCATACATTGAGAATGCAACACAAAGTGCTTCACAGGATAAGAACAGAAACATACAAGTGAAGAACAACAAAATCACCCCTCCTATCCCCACATATAGACATACGCACCCACGTGCACCCACACGCACATCTGCGCACACACACACACACACACGCACCTCTGCGCACACACACACACGCAAGCACACACACAGCACATACTAACTGTCGGCATAGTGACATGGCACTGAGGATCCAGATGAGGAAAAACTACATACTAAATACCCCTAGAAAAATTTGCACATGTACATATATTTAAAATATCTATATGATGAATTTGTATGGTATTATATGTTGCGACCATATATGTTAACGATATATATATTTAATTTATACATGCAAGTTTATTAAAACAACATATATACAACAATTCTGTATGCTTATATGTTTTTCTTGTTCATTTTAAACATACATGTCTATCTTTTATATTTACATAAAACAAAACAAACAAACAAAACAATTTTTACACAAAACAAATTTCTTGGTGTGATACTTGATCTGTTGGACACCTCACATAAAATATATAAGAGCAAAGTTGGCAAGGAGCGCTGCAGTTCTTGGAAAAACAAAGCACATTTTGGATCATAAATCACTGTTCACTTTGTATTGGTCCATTCTATTACCTTACCTAAACTATTGTGTGGAGGTGTGGGGAAACACGTATAAAAGCAACTTACATTCATTATGCATATTACCCCAAAAAAGCTATTAGATCAATAAACAATGTAGGATATTGTGAACAAACTAATATACTCTTCTCAAAGGAACGTGCTTTGAAGTTCATGGATATGGTTGAATTTAGGACTGCCCAAAAAATGTCCAAAGCAAGAAATAATCTACTTCCTGGCAATATCCAAAAATTGTTTTCAGACAGAGACGGAGTGTACAACCTAAGAGGAAAATTGAATTTGGAAAAAAATGTGTTCATACCAATCTCAAGAGTATGTGTATCTCATCTCGTGGAGTGAATTTGTGGAATAGCCTGGATGAAGAACTCAAGTGCAGTAAAAATATAACTCAGTTTAAAAAGACGTACAAAAACACCATTCTTGAGAGATATTATAGATAGATCTTGTATGTATTTATTTATGTATGTACGTATTTATTTATGTATGTTCATGCATGTATTTATTTATGTGTGTTCATGGTCATGTATGTATTTATAACTAACAGTTCATTAGTATATACAGTATACAGTATATATTTTTAGAAAAGGAAGAAAAACTATATAAAACTGTCCTTCCTTGTTGTCTCACTCCGCTCGATCATGCGTTGTTCACTAGCATTGCTGCCTCTGGGTCGCGTGGTCGCGCCCTCTGCGGTGGCGCCCTGTATTGGCCTGACCCGCAGGTGGGCCTGGCATCAGCTGGTCACTTGATGGAGTCCGCAGCCTTTATGATGATGCGTATGGATGAGTAATGAATGTCTGTTGATGCATGGTTGATGTTGTGTAGATGTGGATGTGTGAAATGCGGGAATGTATGTTGTCTGTGTGTGTGTGTGTGTGTGTGTGTGTATATAGACATGTCTATCAGTGTGTTTGTTGTAGATATGAATTATATATATTGTATATACCGGAATGAGTTATGGATGGTAAGAAAGGGGCAGGATTTGCAAACTTCTTCCTGCTCCCTTTCGGACATGTAGCATTCACTTATGAAATGCATGATTGGATCACCAAGGTCATCCGAGAGCACACGTGTTATCACTGCACGTCTATGTGGTAATACTTACATGTTTGATAGCAGTTCCACTGTGGAAAAGCTTTGACCTCGACGTGATTTGAACACGCAACCTTCTGATCTGGAGTCAGACGCGCTACCGTTGCGCCACAAGATCCACATTTGTTGTGTCGGGAATAGCAGTATTTGGGAGTAGAAAGAGAGTCCTGGAACTGTACAAAGACAGTGAGACGTCTCCCTCCTGCCCTCCTGCTCCAAGACTGGACCCAACGAGAGGCCCAGAGTCTCCAGTAGCAGGAGCATGGAGGAGGAGGAGGATGAAGATGACTGCTTCTCTAAGAGAAGCCGCTACATGGATGTCTTTGACTACATATTCTAATTAACTTCATATTTGATTGTTGATGAATTGGAATTTAATGTTGAAAAATACAAGTTTTATGTTGTGTGACCTTCATTTATAATATACTAAGACAAATCTGTTGATCACCAATGTGCCGCTGGAATCCCGTCTTCATTCCTACAGTATTCCTGAGATACTGTTGATGTATAGTAGTTTCATGATGTATGTATACTAAGTATTGGGGTATTTATTTTGTGCCCTTTTACCAATGCACACAGTGATTCCACAGTGGAATATCTCTGACTCCGATGTGATTTGAACACACAACCTTCTGCTTACGAGGCAGGCGGGCTACTGTTGCACCAGGAGGTCTACGCACATCAGGAATAGCAGGTGCTGGAGTAGAAAGAGAGTCCTGGAACTGCGCAAACAAAGTGAGACATCTCACTCCTGCTTATTTCTGTCTCCGCTTAAATCCAGTTATATTAGTCAGACTACAACGCATATTTTTCCTATTTTCAACACTGAACGACTTGATGAAAAGTGAAACACCGGTGTTGACTGATACCAACTTTTTTAGTGGTGAATATAAAATATTTATATATGCAGCCCTGAAATTCTGCTAAGAGATCAAAATGAATACATTTCAAGGACAGACATATCCGACTCACCCAGACCACTAGGTACAGATGAATAGACATCACAGAGAACATTCTGAAACAGCGACACTTGAACTACCTTTGACTGGACAGACTTCTTCCTGACTGTTGAAATGAGCCCTTACCTTTCGTTAGATTGAGCGTATGGTGAGTTTTCAACATTTTTCAACATGTTTAGTAAACTGACAACAAAAGATGGCAAATCAGAATACAACTGAGTGTCTGTGGCACATCAAGAGAGAATGTTGATCTGTCTCCACTGGTGATGAACTAACTCTCTTTCTGTTATTTTAGACTGGTCCCTTGAACCTATCTGGGAGAACATCCAACCCTTCCTATTCTTTGATAGTGAGGAAGGATATGATTCCAACACCACCTGTCATGATTTTAATATCTGATAGTGAGGAGGAGGAGGAGGAGGAAGATGTGCTAAGGGCTGTTGCTCCGTCATGCTGCCATCACACCATCTTCACCTCTGAAAACTACAGCACTGATAATGAAGAGGAGGATGAGGAGCTAGCCACACTAGAGTCTGACATGGACTCTGACATGGACTTATACAGCCCTGTTGTGAGCTGGACGTCCCCCAGTCCCATGGCTGGACCCAGCAGAGACATCTACTCTGGACTGGCCATGGTCTGTGGAAAGAGAAGCGTGGAGGAAGAGGAGGTGGAGGTGGTGAGGATCTCCTTTTCCAAGATGCCCAGAGTCTCCAGTAAGAGGAGCAGGGAGGAAGAGGAGGATGAAGATCGCTTCTTTAAACTCAAGGTGCATGTTGTGTAACATTCAGTTATAAAATGATTTAACATTTATAGAGTGTGCTTGATAAATCTGTTAATCACCAATATGCTGCTGGAAGAGGAGACACTTTCTCCTTTGGCTGAAACCGTGTGTTAATCTAGAAAAAAAATCAATCAAGGGTTAAAATGGTCTTTCAAATAATATTATAGTCATATAGTTGCCTGTTTCACCCCACCCCATAGTAAATTCTAATCTTTAAAGTACATATTTTTCAACTATACTCTGACTCCATGTATAATATAATAATTCCATTGAGTATTTTTACCCGAGTATGGCCCAAAACTTAATTTATTCAAACGTGACAAAAGTAATGCTTTTATTTTGAAGGTGAACCTTGTGACCAATCACAAAAATCAGCCAGCCTATCCAAAAATAGCGAAGCTACTGCCAGCCAATGGGATTTTTCAGTGAATTGCCTCCTCCTCCTCACTTTTACCTCTAGCTTCCATCAAGACAGTACAATCTGAACAAAAATGCTTGACAAGAATAAAGTCCTTGTAATCATTCAGGGTTTTGTAAAAGGGATATTTTGTGGTTGACACCGAGTGTTTACCGGTGACAGCATTTATCACTTAAAGTATGTCCTCAAGTGCTTCATCAGTCAAACAATGCTTTGGGTTTAAAGCCAGAAGGAGCTCTTTTCTTCTTTGTTCATGTAGTGCTTTCTCACTGTATTGTGACGCTGTCCATAAAGGTTGCACATGCCTTTCATTGCTGGGTGTTTTCTCCATCATGTCATTGTGTCTTTGTCATGTTGAATGTCCTCACCTTGGTAGTCAGTTGTTTTCTGTTCCACAAGGAAGAGTATCTGTACAATACAAAAGAGTAATAATTTCTCATTGTGCATCGCCGATAAATCTACTTCCTTTCACTCCTCACGTGTCCTTTTCCAATTCCCACTCTCTCTTTCCATATCAGTATCAACCCTGACAGGGTTTCCACTGTACGTAAATGCAGAGTGAGTATCTGTGCTTTTCAAAGACCAAATCAAATACTAATTGCCTATTCAATGTCAATGACAGAAGTTAAATGACTTGTTTCTTCTCAAATGTTTCAGACTTTGAACAAAATTCACAAATGTAAGCAAATGATAATTGTGTTAATGCATTGACACATGTAAAATTGTAAACTGAATTTTCAAAATTCAGTTTACATAGATAGACTTTCCAGAAACACCATGAACAGTAGAAACCTCAATGTAAAGACAAAAGAATATACACAATGTTTGTATGGCATTTCATCCTAACCTGCAAATCTGCCTCCACTTTATTGTATTGGATGTTGTGCATTGTATTGCTTGTTGCTGAAAGACAATATGACAATTCTCAAACGGTGCATTACAACAAGTCATGCCATGATACTAAACTAGGTAGGCGCTATGGTTACTTATACCGACATACATAACACAATAGCTGTTGTCCTCAATTCTGTGTAGGACACACACATGGGGTTTCTGTTTACAAACAGAAAATGTGCACTCAGCCAGAGTTCAAAGAATGACAGCTCTGTGTTGTTTACTCCTGTTTGGTGCAGTGTTGTGGCAGATAGTCACAATGAAAGGGGGGGAAAACTATCAACTATGAAGAGCTAAAGTGTTGGAACCAGAGATAACATAATCAGGCAAAAAGCAGTATCTGACCATCTGCACAACAATTGACTACTGTGAGACAGAGAAACAAGACTAGGTCAAAACCTAGTTCTGCATGTGGCTGGACCCAGGGCTGTAGTCGAGACCGCCCTGGTCAAGTCCAAGTCCAGATCAAGTCCGATTCAAGACCAAGACCGGGAGGGAGTTGAGAGGGTCGATACCGAGTCGAGACCAAGGCCGACGGGGGGTCAAGACCAAGACCAAGACCAAGACTGAGGGGGGGTTGAGACCGAGTTGAGACTGAGTCGAGACCAAGACCCCCCTCAGTCTTGGTCTCACAAAACTACGAATCCATTTCGAGACCAATATGTGTTATCCAAGGCTACCATTATATTTATTGACTAAAATAGCATATTTTTGTTTATTACCTAGAATAGAAGGGAGGTTGCTAAAGACATTTAAACCAAATTAGCAGCTTGTTTATTTGTAGTCCCGGAGAAATACTTAAAAGGTTCAAATGAAAAAAAAATGTTCGTCATTTCCAGCTTCTCTGGGGCTGCAGTTAGATGATATTGCATAACATTATCAACTGTGAAAATGGTCTCATTCGCTGCTCGTCACTTTTTTAGGAGAGATTATAATTATACAAACAATACTGTATAATTCAGTCAAAACATCTGCAGCCTGATGTATACCTGCCTCTAAACTAAAACAAAACCATAAACTACTGTACCTCCACCCTCCCTCCAATCTGATCGCCTTGGTGCCACCCCAATTATCACTGATGGGACATACTGTTGGTACCAGTGAGTGGACTTGTTTTGCGAGTGGGAGGCCGTCCGACCATGACCAAGTGGGTGCGTTTTCTTGCACAAAAAGCGGCTGCCGGGCGTTTATACTCGATTCCAGCAGCGAGTTCCTCCCTTGCCTGCCCACATGATGCGGGATATCCCGACTTGGTCAAATCGTGCGGACCCAATGTCATGGGCGTTCTAACATGATGTCACGGCACTCAAACCAGGAAGAGACAGGTTAAAGCAACCAAACCTAAAATGAATGATACAGGTAAAGTAACAAAATAAAGTTAGAACATAATCTAAAAATAATCAGTATGGGGAGTATGTGTGGGAGGCTTTTTCACATCATGTTATTACAGTCTTTGTCACATAATTATCACATTCTTAATTACCAGCTGAAAATGGAACTGTCTCTGGCCTTGCAGGCGTACAGTAGCTTTGCATTACGTGTGAATTGAATTTTATAGATAGAAGGTGAGCTCACAGTTGGTCATTTCATTTGAGTTGTACATTTACATCAGCTGCAAGAAGAATGGTGTCACCTGTATCTCAGCATGTGGAAGTTGTAAAGGCATTAGGAGAAGACTCAGACCTTGACTCCTGAGTCCTGACGCATTTGACATTGTGGAGCAGTATCGTTTTCAAACTAGTACAGTATTTGAGAAATAAACTAATAAAGCTACTTTTTAATTTACATGCACCCAGCAATATGTATTTTTACACAAAAAAAGGGTTGCCACGAGCGAGAAAAGTAGGCCGTTTTTCTGCCAATGAGTGGTTTTGGTGCAAAACAATGCTTGCAAGCGATTCAGAATCATGAAAAACCTCTACAGTAGTTTGACCCCTCACATACACTTGCCCTTTGGCGACAAAGTTCAAAACATCTTTTTCCCACCATTCATATAGACACACGACCATGGGAAAATAAAGTCCAGATTGAAAATGACCGAAATTATCCTTTAAGGTGCTCACATAGTCAGCGCATACACTGCACGGACAGACCACAGACGGACAGACTACAGTGGTTTGCCTTTCATAGTCCAGTCGTTCCAACGCATACCCAAGGCATACATTTATATTGTGTGACCCGCGCGGACGTAAACTGAGGTCCGCTTAAAGGCGCCCTCTGCTGCGGTAGTCATTTTGGAGTGAATTTGAGTGCCAAATGGGAAATATTAACATATTTTAATATTTTAAAATTAAATTAATTAGGACTATTTTTTAATACTACATAGCTGAATTACATATAAATATGAATACATATTTTGATAAATTACTTTACTAATACAATACTATTAAATCTGGTGACATTGACAAAAATCATGTCCATGACTAGTTGACTGCTGCCAACAGTGCCAACTAGTGGTTATAGTAGTCAACTAGTCGACTAGTTGGTGAAACCCCTAATTAGCGTTTTACTAATTAGAGTTTTACTAACCTTAAAAACAATGGGCTGGTGAAATCCAATGTTGACCTGAGTCATCTCCAGTCCAACATTACCCAGAAGCTCATCAAACTGACTGACATGCAGCCTAAAGTACGTCTGGAATCGGTCGTCATGCTGCCTCAGCTCCCGAACCAATTTAAACTCCCCGTCTTGTTTTGAACTGTCAGGGCCGCATCAGGACGCATTAGTGTTTACACTACAAACGATATATGGTCAAATACGTCCCAGACCACCACGGCAAGTGGTTTGAGTGATCGGATCACAATGTGTGTTGGTGGTCATTTACACTTATTTAGCACTGTCCACGTATGATCCGATTGCCCAAGACGCATGTTAAAAGTGTAAATAGGGTCTTAGGGTCACATCCAGATTACACATTGCTGAGAGCACCGCATATTTGCCAAAAAAAGGCACACATTTTATTTAGGATATTTGGGCCATATTTGCTATTTTATACATGTGGGCCACTTCAGGCTCACATCCATTTTGTCTGGGCCAGAAGGCCAGCAGTGCCTCTGCCGCATCATTGCCTGAAGTGGTCCACATCCGGATGCTTTATCTGGGCCTTGTTGCTCATTAAAGCGCTCCTCTAAGGGACACGACGGAAATAAACAAAGAGTAGCGGCAGGGAGAAGCTCCGGCGACCGCCGTGACGACAGGATCGATGGTCTCTGTGGACAGGGTGATGACCGCGGGGTCACTCGTCACATCAGGCGGCTGATAACGTGGGAGGATGCAATTGTGGCCGACTGGATGGGTTTTTAATTCAACCTTTTTATTGGAAACAACACTGTGGTATTGCCCTCCAGGAAGTACCACTCAGCCTGTTTAGAGTGACCTTGGTGCATTGGGTTGAAGTTTCCTCACTGTATCTTTTCCAAGTCCCACAGAGCTGAGGATGTGCAATAATTGTTTGCCTCTAGTGCTGTGAATTCCACTCCTATAATTTAAAATGTGCTGCCAGATCCACAGGGGGCATTGAGACAGTGTAAATATGAGTGAACTCATCAACACATACACACACAAAAAACAGTTACATTATTTGAACAATTTGAACAAAAGGAAACCGCTCTGCACAGAGGCACTTGAGGCACAAATCTCCTAGACACTACAGATCCTAAAGTAGATCTACTGGAGGACTGGCAGGAGCACAAATAATGTCTAAATATATAACAAGAAAAAGACAAACATCTGAAAAAGATTGCTGTGGCGTGGGTGTAGGTCAGGTCATAACCTTTGGAAGTAAAAGTGTCTGATGAATTAGATTCGTTTCCAAAATGAGGTTACTGTGACACAGTAAACTGACTCCTATTTAGCCCTCGCCTTGAGTTCAAAACACTGGTTTTTGGCTTTGTAAGCTTGCTAACTTGCCAACTACTAGGCAGTATTAAAATGAGCTTCTATGTTAGCTAGTGATCAAATCAGATGTGTTCAGATTGTTCTGGCCAGATATATCAGTGGTGAAATGATCCGTTGCCTATCAAAAACAGCACAGAAATTAACCATGTGTGTTCAGTTCCGTTGAGACGCCGAGTTGTACATTAAGAAAAACAATCAGCTTCTAACAGCCTGTTAAGAGCTGAAGACCTTCAATATGGCTGCCAGAGGGTGTACAGTACATCACCTGAAAGCAGCAGTCCACAAGACAGATGAGGAACGCAGCTGGCCTCCAATTCCTTCACTGTGACTAAATTTACGCCCCTGTTATAGTAAATGCCAAATGGAAAGACTCATCAACCTCATTGTGTGATAAAATGCTTCATTTTTGAATAGTGCAGATCAGTAATTATCATCTGATGACTAACCACTGTTACCAGCCATGCATATATACCTCTGCTAAATTTGCAAAAGGAGGACTGAATAATTATTGTTCCTGTTGTTCACAAAGCCCTATGTTTGTGTACGGCAGCTGCGGGAACATTAGTATATGAATATGGACCATAAATTCATCCATAGATAAAGCAACTATAGTATGAACATTTTAATAATAATCCTTATGTCTAATGTCTCAGTCATAACCATTGAAATGTCTGTCTGTACATTTCAAAAAAATAGTCTTAATTACCCAAGGTGATTAAGCACAGCGAAAGGCTTTCCAAATGTCATTATGGCACATTCAAATTCAATCTACCAACAAGCAAAGACTATTATAGCCAGCATGGATTCTGATTACTGATTATCTGCTTTGATGACTCCAAACTGCTTCCCGGCATTGCTTCTTTCGTTAGTTCACATAACTGGAAGGAAGCAAACAACCTTTAATATCCACAACTTTATTGTTAGTGCTCCCTCGTCACCTGCTGGAGTGATATCTCCTGTGGACTTCCCACTTTGTGATAATGGATTGCATGGGGATGCACAGTTTTGCTTATGGAGGCGTGGAATGCGCATCTGTGCTCTGCCCGGTAGAGCATGCCTAATGCAGGAGCTGTCCCATCACAGGTGCTGCAGAATACAGCCAACGTCAGACGTGAATGGACATTGTTTGTGAGCGTGAACGCTTGACAATGAAATAGAAAATAAGGGTATCAGAAAATACAGAAGGGAATTTGGTCCAGAGTCATATTGGACTCCTGTCACTCACAAATAATGAATACTGACCATGTGGCACAGTGGCTAATGATGCTACCTCATAGCAAGGATGTCCTAATCGAATGTGTGGAGTTTGCATGTTTCCTCAGAGCGGTTTCCTCCCGCAGTCCAAGGTTGTGCGAGTCCTGCAGGTTTTGAGACTTGAAAATGCCCATAGATGTGAACATGAGCGTGTTTGCCTGTATGTGTTTGCCCTGTGATGGACTATCCAAGGTGTTCCCCTGCCTTCAGTGCATGCTGAGATAGATTCCGTGACCCTGAATAGAAATAAGCGGGAATGGGGAATGAACGAATGAATACTGACCTTGTTATTCAGATATCGGCGCAAAGAGAGAATTGTCACATGATGGGAAGTCACTGCAGCAGAAAGCCATGGTCGGTCATGAACAGCCAGACCATGCACAGTAGTAACCATGACTGCTCCAACGGTGTACATGTAGGTAATTCTCCAATAGTCATTTTATCAGAGTTGCTTATCTTGGGCAAGGCTGTGATTTTCTCTTAACATTTCTTACTCCATGAAGCCAGTGTGCAGTAGCCAACATTATTCCATAGTATAATATCAGTCACATCTACATCTAATACATTTCAAAAACCCATTGATTTGCTATGAGTAATGGCTTCATAGTAAAGAAAATGCATACAAAT
Source organism: Diretmoides pauciradiatus (assembly GCA_900660315.1). Classification (NCBI taxonomy): domain Eukaryota; kingdom Metazoa; phylum Chordata; class Actinopteri; order Trachichthyiformes; family Diretmidae; genus Diretmoides; species Diretmoides pauciradiatus. Next base: position 898 of record CABFOS010127109.1, on the reverse strand, counting down.
TTAAAATTGTCCTCATCCTTGTAAAGGTTGTGATATAAAGAAGAGGAAAGCAGCACAATGTTAATGACAGTGCACTGTGGGCGCAAAAGAAACACACAAGGCACATAAAAAAACTTTAAACAACTGCTATCTAAGGGCGATTTCACTGCTGTAGTCTGTTTGGCTAGTCCGAATCAGAGTGAAGTTTATACTTTTGGTTTGTTTTTTATTTAGTCTGGTTCGGTTTCACAGTGCAAAAATTAAAGCAGACCAAATAAAAAAATAATTTGCTGAGGACCGCGGGCATGTACGAAGGAGCAGGGCCGGAAATGTCTTCACAGAAGTCTTTCTTATTGAAATTTGGCAGTGGAAAATGTAAACAGGGAAGTCAACAAGTGCGCGGAGAACACTCCCGGGACACATTGCCTACGTGAGCAGTTCTGGATGACGCAGGTGCAGTTCAGGACGATCTGATTTCCCCGTTTTGCTGATGTCCCTGGGTCGACTTTCTTATTGTTGACCTTGAAACAACAAATCTTTCAACCAATCACGAACATGTGATGTCATCACCTTCATATTCCAGGTCAAGTTCTTCTTAATCCTAGTTTTCATTCAAAAACCCGGTTATAGTGAGACACATCCCCCTGAGTGTTATGGTTAGGTATGGGTGAAATTGGTTATGGTAAGGGTTTGGGTTTGGGTTGGGTGGGGGATATGTGTGGTATCCTCACACCCAAAACCAATCATGGTTTGGCAAAAGTTCAGAGCCCAGTTATGGTGAGACATGTATCCCCTGAGTGTTAGGGTTAGGTATGGGTGAAATTGGTTATGGTAAGGGTTCGTGATTGGTTGAAAGATTTGTTGTTTCAGGGCCAACAATAAGAAAGTCGACCCAGGGACATCAGCAAAACGGGGAAAT
>CABFOS010127099.1:0-10974 GCA_900660315.1 Diretmoides pauciradiatus | reverse complement strand
CTAGTGGCCTGTTGCTAGAACATCAGCTTCATTCTACACACAGCTCCAACACTGCCCGAAGTGACGTGTGTGTGACGTCACGCCGCTGGCTCAGTGTAGGCAGGAGACCTTTAGATAGATAAACAACTCCCCCGTCCCTAGAAGGGGAAATAACAGTACTGACGGTGCTAGTTATGGCAACAATCAAAAAAGACGATAGACTGACAAGTTCTCAAAGCTTTTCTTGCGTTGGTTTTGCGGGATTTTTCAGTAAAACTGCCACGTCGCCTTTGGAGGTGGTAAAAATCAAAAGTCAAGTGGGCACTTTTCATTGCAAGAGAGGTTTCTGGTCGAGTTTTCTGCTCATCTACCAGAATGAGGGACTGCGGGGGTTCTGGAAGGGGAATCTCGTCTCTTGTCTCCGCTTGTTCCCGTACAGCGCAGTTCACCTGACAACATATAAAAAGTAGGTAACTTTATATGAGTGTTGACGTTAGGCTAGCAAGTCAGCTGACGTTCACTAACTTAGCATACCGGTACTTGTGTGTGTGTGTTTACCAGCAGCTACAACACGTTCATCAACCTGAATCAAAGGCCATTGGATTCGATAAAGTTTGGACTGACTTGACATTAGGGAAAACATCAGAATACAGTTTAATAGTCTGTTTACAGTAACCTACCTATCCTGGAGCTAAAGTACACTTCCGGGTTTCTCGTATGAGACGCGCCTTCAATTCTTAGCCAATCAGGAGGCTGCATTTTATGCTCAGGCGATGTGGGCGTCAAGGGAAACAAGCTGGACTCAGTGACAGCAGAATGGCGGATAAACAAACAAACAAACAAACAAACAAACAGGGCATCAATAGCCGTGGATCTAATAAGTGTAATCCAACATTTTGTCATAAACGGACTATCTACCGACCGCAGGCTGTGGGAGAGCTTATCTCACGTGTCAGTACATGTAAACACCGCCCCACCCACAGCAGACAAGCGGCGGATCTATTCTGTACACAATGTTCCAGAGAGAGGAGGGCGTCTCATTTTCCTCTCACACACATGTGAGAGTGATTCACATTGTTCTCATGGGCCCTGGAGTCTTAAATCATACTATAGCACACAAACTCATCAATATGTCTCAGGACCTCTCAGTTTTCCCCAAAACATGCACATATTAAGTCATTTAATTTCACCACCCAAGACCTTGAAAGTCTTTGAAAAGTTCTTGAATTTGATTGATTTGACCCTGAGTTAATTTGCTCTATTGGCACAGCAATTACTAACCATAAAAGGCATTTAATGATATATTTCAGCTGACTGAGGCTTGACACATTTTTTAAATTAACAACGTAAATATGTCAAACAACATTTTTTTTGCACTCCTCTGTGTCCAGGATAGTCCACCTTCACATGGATGAGTTGGGCTACATCTCTCAGTTGCGGGCCATATTCGCTGGAGGACTGGCTGGCATAGCTGCTGCCCTGGTCACGTACCCTCTGGAGGTGGCAGAGACCAGGCTCATTGTTCAGAACTGCAGAGAGCCCACGTACATCGGAGTAGTTCACACTCTTGCAAATATCTACCAGAGAGAAGGGCTTCTTGCTCTTTATAGGGGCTTCTCACTCACAGTCTTAGGTACACATTTTATTTCCTTAGTTTAAGATAATAAGCAACGCTGTGGTGAAGAACTATACTTTGCATTTACTGCATGGTGAAATGTGATGTTTACATAGGTTGACTGGTTGGAAGACAAAATCCATAACATCTATCTTCTTACGAGAAGCATCTCTATTCTTACAGTTGTTTCCCCTGTAGCCTCCCAGTGTTAACATGAATCAATATATTACAGTAATGCTACATTTTTGTAACTTACACTTCATGTTTCTACAGGTGCGTTTCCCTTCTCTATCGGTTGCTATGCCGTCTACATGAACTTGGACAAGCTGTGGCAGGAACCTCCTTTTCGGTTCACTTCCCTTCAGAACTTCATTAGTGGCTGTCTTGCAGCAGGAGTGGCTCAAACCCTCTCCTACCCCTTTGAAACTGTAAAACGGAAGATGCAGGTAAATCACTATTAGGCCATCTTGTTTACTGCACATCGACTATTGTTTGTCATCGTTCTTGCATGAAATCATTTTGAAACTACTGAAAATAAATGGACAGTGTAGTTCCTCTGTGCAGGTTGTAATACCACTTTTTGTCTGTAAGGGGGCACTATCGGCATGCTACTGTACATGAAGCATTCCCTTATTTGGTCACTAATGTTTAGTTCTTCATTCAAAATAGCAGTAGTGGCTAACCTGCAAAAAGACCTAGCCTGTGCATATTTGCAATATGCCAGACATCTTACATGTGTACTGTAAAAATGATTTAGTTGTAGATGGAAAAACATGTCATCCTTGGTGGTGCTTGTCCTGCACAGTGCTTCCGTCACGTGCATGAGGCGTATTCTGTATGTTTGAGAGGACACATGGGGACCAATAGGACTTCAAAGGGCACAATACTACATCCGGTTTTATCGGTTGTTATCTATTATTAGCTACCACAAGGTTCACCAGCAGCTGGGAATGTGAATGTTGTCCCGGGCCTGCAGAAGCTATAGATAAGTTCTCTAAAGATAGCCAGTAACTATCATACAGTAGGCAAGCTGAGCGTCATGTATATTCAGTTAATCACACCAACAAAGCTGCATAAAGAGAAATTCCCCACATTTCCTTTAGGTCTTCAGCTACAGGTGCCGTTTCTCCAGCTAAAGGTTCAGAGTGAAAAACTAAACGTCATGCAGGAATAGATGATAGAAAAACTAAGGAGGGTGTTTGCAGGGGCTTAGGGTAATGGTTTAGCCTAAGTATTGTTTAACTCACTAGTTAGCATGGTTGTTTACTCTCCAAACAAAATGGTTTGAATATTTGAAGGCTTGTGACTGAGGGTGTGTTTTCTTCTCAGACTTCTAAAGATACATTTCCTTCAGTCATTTCTGTCTAGAGCCTGTACAGTGGTTGGTGTTAACAGGGGGTCAATGTGATCGTATCACACAGTAAAAGGCAACACAGTCACGTGTCACTTGTAATAGTTCCCTTATACAGTTTTAATTGATTCAGTTCTTATCCTGTCACTGTATTCTAATCTGTCTAACTGATCACTTATTACTATTCACTTTATCTTTTAAAGCGAAGGTCCAATGTTTGTGCCGTGTTGGTCCCATGTTGCTCATGCCTTGATAGGATTTAATAACTCAGACCACTGATTGTCATCTTAATCCATTTAATTATTATATTAAGAAGCCGATTTGTGCTGTTCCATCACTACTATAAGTTAAAGCTAATTTAGTTGGTGTCTGCGTGGTCCCCCACTCCCAGGATGACGCTGACTGAGCTGCTGCTTCCTGTGAAGCCCCACATCAGATCTGAATGTCCCACTCAAATAAACTGTTTATGTACTCTATTGTCTATGTGTCTACTGCACGCCCGGCCGTCCTGGTAGGGGGATCCCTCTCTGAGTAGGCCCTCCTCCCAAGGTTTCTTCCACTTTTTCCCTAAAAGGTTTTGTGGGAGTTTTTCCTTGTCCTCGGTGAGGGTCCAAGGGGTTCATTTTCACTTGTCTTCTTTCCTCAGGCCCAGAGCGCCAGTCTTCCCCATTTTGGCGGCGCTGATGTCCATTTTAATGGAATGATGGACTGTTTCATACAGGTGGTCAAAAACAAAGGCATCCTCTCACTTTGGAATGGCTTTACTGCCAGTACAGTCAAGGTAGGCTTTGACATATATTAGCTATAATTCATCATACATTTTATGCTTATTTATTCGCCATCTTAGACACAATCGTACCTTTTATCATTCATATGTCTAGTGTTTTCTTCTATGATTCAGTCCTACTTTGGCTTGTGTACAGACAAGCAATAGAAACCGAGAGTACAGTCTTCATTACAGTAAAAGTATTGTAACCCGTGTCTCACACTCAAGGGAGGGGGGAGGCGGGACTTGGAAAGAAATGCTGTGTCTATAATTCATAGCATGAACAGTGTCAGCTAGGTGAGTAAAGTCTGTCTCTAGGACACCATGCTCCACTCTCATATTTCAGCTCCCAATGTCATTTACTGATGGCTGTACATTCTTTTGCAGACATAAAGCCGTCTCTCATTAAGTTTATCTGAGTGAATACAACGTTGGTAGTAATTTGTGTGAACATCATGCATGCTGTTTGGCTTTTGGCCTTCCCAAGATAGATTATAACCATGCCTGTGTAGGTTGACACATGGACAATGCTCAAATGTCCTATTTTCCAACTTCTTGTCATTCCTTTACAGATTGTTCCCTACTTCGGCCTTCTCTTCACCTGCTTTGAGATGTGTAAGCAGGTTTGCCTTTACCGCAATGGATACATAGTCTCACCTCTGAGCTACAAACTCGCACCAGGGGTCGACCAAAGCCTGGGGCCTCACGAGTTAGAAGAGGTGAAGCGCTACTTGAAAAACAGGAACTTTCAGTCACAGCAGTCGTCTTTTGGAAACCGCTGGTGAAACCCTGCAGGCAAGATGTCTTGAAGGAAATCGACTGCTGACCACACTTGTATATAAAATAAGACCTGGACTGGCGAGATGAGTCAGGAGTATTGAAGTATCTGTAATAATTATAATTATATATGTATATACTGTATTTCTGTATCGCATTTGATATCTTCATGGAAAGTGTGTTGTTTTTCTTGACTCACATTTCTGTACTGTTATATCAGCAAAGATCTACCTCAGTCACAACATGTTTTTCTAACAGTATTATCTCTTTGTTGATTATTAATCTCAATGCTGTTGCCACAGTCCTGCATGGGACAGAGTACACAGATAACCTCATATGTCAAGGAATTAATTAATTCACGTGCCCTCAATGTATTTCCATTACTATCGTTCATGAAGCACATGTTTTGTTTTGAATTATGTGCCTTGAGAGTTTACTATTTATCGATCGTAGGGCTTATTTCTATTATTGTGGCATTTATACAGTGCCATAGTATAGTACACAGCCTGAAGTTGTAAATGCTCCCTCTAAATCCAGAAATTAGACTGTAATCTGAGATGTTAAGATGGTGTTGTATAATAGGCCCCTTGTATGACTATGGAGAGTGTACAATATTGTTGGTAGTGAATTAAGGACTATATAAATAACTTGACTTGTCTTGACTTGACCTCATTTTGCAGGAATGAACAGTACGCACAACACCTTGGCATTTACCCTGGAGTCTGGACTGCTGCCTAGTACAAAATGCAGTTTAACCTCAGTTAAACTCGGTCCCACCTAGACATGTAGATTACCCTACTTTGTGTCCAGTTATGACATATGACAACTTGGGTAACATCTCGTGCAAACATTTTTGAATTGTCAGATTTGGTATTTAGTTAATGTGATTGGATTTGCCTACTGACTCTGTGTTTGATTGGAAAACTGGGTGACGCGCAAAGGGCATGAACAGATGGGATGACCTTTCCCCACCATAGCTCAGACCCTTGGGCCTCAGCTGCCATTTATTGGACACGACCTTGAGGCAACTAGGCCCGGAAAACAACATCTTATTGTGTAATATTATCTCCATATTCTGTTTGAGTGGCGATGTCATTAGAATGTCTAAAATAAACTCTTTAGTAAATAGTCTTTTCTAGTTGTGTGGTGAAGATAACGACCCAGACTTGACTACTTTAACTTGAGGAATGATGTAAAACCAAATCTGAATCGAAGGGCATCTGTCGGCCCCGCCCACTTTTTCTCCAGCCACGCCCACTACTTCTCCAGCCCACCAATGAAACTTGAGAAAGGAGTCTTTTTAAATCCCCACTCCCATCTGACTTCGGCCATTTCAGCACCGCCGGCGAACCCCACCGGTCCTACGTGTGAACGGGTCGGTACCATAACACCTGCTGAAGATGAGTGAAACAGCTATTTCGTTTGCCAAGGACTTCTTGGCCGGTGGTATCGCCGCTGCCATCTCCAAAACAGCTGTTGCCCCCATCGAGAGAGTCAAGCTTCTCCTCCAGGTGAGTAGTTACTGCTGCTGCTGCTGCTGCTGCTGCTCCATTTGTTGGTAATGACGAAAAGTTGTTGGTGGTTCGTTTACTTTTGTGTCAGAGGAGGCTGCAGGTAGCGAGATAAGAGGGTGTTGTGCGTGTGCTCTTACGTAATCCAGCGTGCAGCAAGAGCAGAAGTAGAAAAGACAAAGGCGAAGAAGAAGACTCAGTCATGTGACAATCTAATGTATTGTTATTGAAAAGGTGTTTATCGTACGGGTCAGTGTGGTAGTATGGCGGAGGTTTGGACAACAAGGTCACAACAATGGTGGCAAGTGTTCCTGCTGCTTGACATTGTGCTGGGCCTCAGATCACGACGAGGGGGGCGGGGCTCTGACTTGTTGAATGACTCATATCAGATGTTGTACTAGAAGTGAAATGGAGTTTGTGCTACTTGTCCTCACACGTCATCCAGGTTTAGGCAAGTTACTGTGTTCAAGTTTTAGATGTTAAATGCGCATTCTCACTTGGGCCGTGGTTTGTTTTTTTGCAAAGGGAAGGAATGAAACTAACTAGACCTGTTTCCAATCTGGTTGACTCTCCCATTTTCAGTCTTCAACATTGACTAATGCATTGTAATGTCTTTTTCATTCCAGGTACAACATGCCAGCAAACAGATCACCGTTGACAAGCAGTACAAGGGCATCATGGACTGTGTGACCCGTATTCCCAAGGAGCAGGGCTTCCTTTCATTCTGGAGAGGAAATCTGGCCAATGTCATCAGATACTTCCCCACCCAGGCTCTCAACTTTGCTTTCAAGGACAAGTACAAGAAGATTTTCCTTGATGGCGTGGACAAGCAACAGTTCTGGAGGTACTTCGCCGGGAACCTGGCCTCCGGTGGCGCCGCCGGTGCCACATCACTGTGTTTCGTCTACCCCCTCGACTTCGCCAGAACACGTCTGGCCGCTGACGTCGGCAAAGCTGGACAGGGGCGTGAGTTCAAAGGCCTGGGAGACTGCTTGGTGAAGATCTCAAAGTCTGATGGCATCAAGGGTCTGTACCAGGGCTTCAGCGTGTCAGTACAGGGCATCATCATCTACAGAGCTGCCTACTTTGGTGTCTATGACACAGCCAAGGGTGAGTTCCCATTGTTCCCATTTGTCTTGGAAGTTACATTTGTCTTCTCAGTGGAGTCATTTGCCTGAGAGTTTAATCTTTGGTATTTCTTCTGTAGGCATGCTTCCAGATCCCAAGAACACACACATTTTTGTAAGCTGGATGATTGCTCAGAGCGTGACCGCCGTCGCTGGTTTTGTGTCCTACCCCTTCGATACTGTCCGTCGTCGCATGATGATGCAGTCTGGGCGCAAAGGAGGTAATGGTTTAATATGAAACATCATGTTGAGCTTAGTGAATTAACTGGATTGGAGGTGTAATGTTCTTGTTTTTTTTTCTTTCCCCCAGCGGACATCATGTACACTGGCACCATGGACTGCTGGAGGAAGATTGCACGTGATGAGGGTAGCAGGGCTTTCTTCAAGGGAGCCTGGTCCAACGTTCTCAGGGGCATGGGCGGTGCCTTCGTGTTGGTCTTGTACGATGAGCTTAAGAAAGTCATTTAAATTGTTTTTTTCTATGTCCACTGTTCATGTTTGAAGTTAAACTGTATCATATCTTGTACATTTGGAAGGACTAAAATGCTGCAATATTTATAGGGACCAACTAGTATTTGCTACTAGTTGTACCGGGGGAATCTGTACGCACTCTGTTCTTGGCCCATGTTTTTGTTTTGCCCCTCACCAAATTGTCATTCCCTAAACACAGGAACCTTGCCAGAAAAAAAGCAAATAAAGGCAACCTATTGACTAACTTCCTCACCTGGTTTTGAATGTAATGCTATGAGTGATAGTAAGTGGCATCTAGTGTTTCTATGGGAAACCCTTTGCCATCCTCCTGTTTGAAATACAAGCTTGGAGCTGGAGGGGCGTCTGGGGTTGTAGTTGGGCTTGAGCCAAAGTCAGCTGAGAATTCCAGCTGCTGATAAGGTTTCAACTAAGGCATGCTTGCTGCAAATAGACGTGTAGCTCTATTTGCTAAGAAGTCAGAATATTTGTCAATTTATTGTACATGCATTAATAATTGTGCAGAATATTTGTCCGAGTTGGGGGACCTGGATTACCCGTGGGGAGTTGGACTATTCCAGCCTTCTAAATATACTTTTACCTCCTGTCGAGCCTCTTCTGGTGTGACTGAGGACTTTACCCTTGAGTTGGTAGATACTCTAGCCAAAATGACACCTGACATGCACCTGACCTGACATCTGAGCTAAATCATTTACTAACAGTCAGGGTGTAAACTCATGATTGCCTACAGTATTGCAATGCACACTTACAATTACAAGAAGGGATCGTATTCCACTGTAGATAATGTCTTAGTGGGTGTTGTGTATGTGAAGGAGTGTCGTGACTGGAATTCCTGCAGATACATGATCACACACACACACACGGTTACTCTTTACCCTGTTATGTCTACCACAGTGCTGCTCATGTTTCAGTTAGATTGTTCATCTGTTCAAAAATCGTACTCTGCAAGGATTTCTGAAAGTTGATGCTTCTCCATCAGAGTTTTAATTATATTACTGGAGAGGTTGTTTCTCCCTAATGTTTCCCCAAAAGACTTAATATGCATGTGATGTACCCCATCGCCCTCAAAATAAAGCAAAATTAGTAGGCGGCAAACTCACTGACACTGTCAAAACACTTGGAAGTTGAATACCAATAAGCTGTCAGACAAGATGAACCAGATGCAGAATGCACTTTTCATGACTGTAAATACATATGTTGTGTTGTGTTTCAATTGCATTCAACTTAGTAAGTAGCCTACACACTACTAAGTCGTATGCAATTATTGAAATACAACACACAGCATGAGCTTTCAGACACAATCACTGTCTTGGACACTTATCTGCAGTCTGGTCTTGAATGGAGGATGTGTGTAACCTTGTTTTAGCCACACTATCAGATTACATGATTTACTCTGGAGTCTAATCTTCCCCTCAGCATTCACCGTGAGTCTTGGACGTATCTCTTGTCACAGGGATTGCGGTTTAAAAACTAGCAGAGTGCATCTGCAAAAGCCGGTTTCAGCAGGTAGGAAAGTTAATCCTTGATTCAGCAAGGCCTTTCCACAGCTGCCCCATTACAACGCTTAGATTCAAGAGGGATTAGTGAATCAGAAGCAACAGCGATCACTGCCATGTACGTGTGGCATTAGACAAGGAAGGCCGGCTTGAGGTCACATAGCCTGGATGGCAATTCAGACATGTGCACAATTTCTCTGCCACATGACCATTTATTGTATTCTCATTTTCACCAGTAGTCTGCACTGTTTCCGCTCCTTGTGTTCTTGAAGATGAATCAGTTGTGAATGTCCTTATGGAAACCTATGGATCACTGTGTGTTAGGCCTCTTGGCCACAGTGTTGCTGAAAGCCTCCTGCCAGTCCGTCATCTAGGTTGAATGATGTCAGGGCACAGCTGGATGACTTCATTTAGGGTAATCTTTTTTGTTTATGATATAGCACAAGAAATCTGTATGTCTTTGTTATTCTCTGGATGTGATGGGACATGGGACAAACTGAATATTAATGATACAGGCTACTACACAACAGTGGATTATGATTGATTGCATGTTCTACAGCCACACAGAGAGAGAAGCTCATATTAACTCTGTTATGTTTTGCCAGGTAGGCAGTAAGCAGTCAGAGACATTATCTCATTGTGTAGTTGTAAGCGAAAAAACGGAGCAAACTGTAAAATAAAACTGTCGACATTCCAGCTGATTGATGTAGTCTTCAATGCACAAATCTATTTAAGTGAAGTAAGTAAAGGAGAGGCGAGGTCATTCTGTCTGTCTGTCTCTCTCGCTTTCTCTTTCAATCCAATTGTACTTCATTGGCATGACAAAACACATTTGTATTGCCAAAGCATAAGGATAATACATGAACAACATATAACATATAAACAACACTGTGAACAGTGTGAAACATTACACTATTAAAAAAACTACTGTTACTACAACTGTCAATTATATACGCTATAAATGTAAACTCATTCTGAAGTGTGTGTGGGTGTGTGGGTCACTCACTATCCCCCAGGTTGTGGTACGTTAGGACATATCTAGCAGCAAGATGCGCTGTTTCCTTCTCCTAGAAGGATTCTTAGTTTACAGCAGTCATCTAGCTGTCTGAAACCAGAGATTCGGGAGCTGAGCTGTTTGAACTCTGCTTCTCTGGTTTGGTTCTATTTATTCACATTTCAAGAGGAATATGAAAAGTGGAATCAAATCTCTCTCTCTCAGTAGTTATGAGCAAATAACTGAACTGAAATAGAAGTAGGCCTACACATTCACAGTACAGACCATACAGTCTATTGTACAGACTCAAAGTCATATTTTAAGGCTGATTCAAATCTATCACTTTAATTCACAGTGTCACATCAGAGGAAGCAGCGTCAGTGTCAACCCGATGTAAATTATCCCACACAGATCCACTATTTATACAGTCAAACCTACTGAAATTTACTGACATTGTAGCATATCAAACAGCAATCATAATGTATAAGGCAAAAAACAGACAATTACCAGGGAATATACAACATTTATTTAGGAATCGGGAGGGCGGTTATTATTTAAGAGGGGAAGGTAACTTCACAATCTTAAGCATAAGAACAAGGATGAAAAGTTTCTGTATATCGACTACCGGTGTCAAGCTATGGAATAAACTAAGTGAGGAACTCAAGCAAAGTCCAAATGTTGATTAGCGGTTATAAGGGATAATGACTATTAATGATTATTATTTATTACTCTTTATTGATATGACATGATGAGAGGCAGAGGAGCTTCTGTATGTATGTGTATAGAGAGGTATGAGTATGTGTGTACGTGTATATATGTATGGATATGCGTGTGTGTATGCATATATATGTAAGTGTATTTGGTCATAT
>CABFOS010127094.1:0-34518 GCA_900660315.1 Diretmoides pauciradiatus | reverse complement strand
GCCTGCACGTGCTCCGCAAAGTTACCCAAAAATCGTTAAAATTAGCAAAAATCACCAAAAATAGCCAACTTTGAGCCATTGCTGTGGCTCTGATTTATGGTTGAATGTTCTGAAATTTTGTAGATGTGTTGCCTATGAGTAGATCTGTTAGTGTATTAAGTTTCAAGTTTATTGCGCAATTTTGACGCGCGTTGTGCACGTGCAAATTTCCAGAAATAGCCAACTTTGAGCCATTGCTGTGGCTCTGTTTTATGTTTGAATGTTCTGAAATTTTGTAGATGTGTTGCCTATGACTAGATCTGTTAGTGTATTAAGTTTCAAGTTTATTGCGCAATTTTGACGCGCGTTGTGCACGTGCAAAGTTTTCCGTAAATTAAAATGTGTAAACTTTGAGCTATCACTGTGGGCTCATTTTCACTTCAATCTTCACGAAATTTTGTAGACTTGTTGTTAACAAGTTAGTACCTCCTCCTGTGACGTTAAACCCCTTTGGTGACAATATCCCCCCTCCTGTGACCGCTGTCTGGGCGCATTCCACCCGTCCGAGGGACGTTTGGTGGTGATATATATATATGTCAGTGTTTTCTAATGACAGGATGGTTTCTCGTCTTGTTGTTCCCACCAGGTGGTTTTGAGTTTGGTAATATGACACAGTACTATGATAGGATGGGTGCTGTCAGCTGCATCATAAGATGTAAAACTGTTGGTTTTGCTGGTTCATCTGTCTCTACCTGTCAGTGTCTAGACTCACTGGTCTCTAAACACGTCGCTCTACTAAAGACTGATGACTTTCCCCCAGGTTTTGTTGCTAAAACTGGGTGGAAACAATTAGAGAGTTTTAAAAAACCTAGTAAGTAATTATCAACCGATACCGATATGATGACCAATATATCGCGCATCCCTATTGTCATCAGTTGTCGTCTTGTGGGTCTTTTACACCAGGTTCAGAACAGAAGGTGAAAAAATAATTGGAGGATGAGCAAAGTCGATGCAACTCGGCGTGAATTGAGGCAAAGACGTTTTTCTAGGCGCCTGTAAATCTCGCCCCCCCCACGGAGGCAGGGCAACGGTCCAATCCGTCACTAACGTTGACCGATGATCTACGGTGTCCACACACACACACACACACACACACACACACACACACACACACACACACACACACACACACACACACACACACACACACACAAGTACTCACCCTTCCTCACTCTCAGGCTCAGCCATCTCTTCAGTGTGATGTCACTGTTAATCCATGCTTGGTTATCCGCTGGGCTGCAGTGCTGGCAGAGGGATATGGGGGAGAGATGGGCAAAGTTGGGGGGGGGGTGCTGCATTCATGCACACCAGGAAGTCTTCCTCCTAAACCCCCACTTCCATTAAATCCCAACACATAGAAAATGGGAGTTTTATGCCTGACCGAACTGTACATGCCCACTATATGCACGGATGCTGAATGTAGCATTACTGTGGACACACATTACAGTTCTGATAGGGAAAATAAAACACATAGCTGCATGTATATAGTGTATTCATAGAAGCCTGCCTATGTTGCAGCTCCCATTAGAATCACAGTGAAATCATCAGAGAGCCTAGTGGATTAAACACATTCCCCGAGCTTCCCCCCGCTACCACATGCATCCAGAAAATGCAAGACTTTTTATTGACAGCTTTTCCAAAGAGAGGAATTACCCATATGGGGACGGCCCCAGTTCCATATGCCACCAAGCTATTAACAAACATTAGTGGACTGTAATAGCAGTGGTATTAAATTCATTATGTTTGCAGATTGTATGTGAAGTGCGTGATTGCATGTATGTGTGAGTGTTGCATGTGCATGTACACATACTTGTGTGCCAGTGTGTGTGATTAGAGTTCATATGTTTCAGCTCTGGGGATTTGCAGTATGAGATAAGAAAGGGCATTGACAGTGAATTGTGATGGTCCAACAGAGCACAACTCTGATTCTCTGCTGTATGTGATGTGTGTATGTTTCCTTTGCTACACCCTTTAAATAAAGATTCTCTTATAGGAGCAAATTACACATTGTCTCACGTATGTAGTGAATGTCCTAGTATTTTGCCTCAGTGTCTCACAAACACACACGGCACAACCATGCATGAACAAGTGGCTTATGAGGCCACTCAGTGAAATTTGATCTATTTGATTTTGTATTTTCCTCACTTACCGCATATCTGTTTTAATCTTACCTTAAGCATCCTTGAAATGAGGTGTAATCCAGTTAAGCCCTTTTGAATCTGCTTCGCCGACCATATTATAACCATTCATCCTCCCTAAACATTCTCCCTGCTAAACAGTTGCTCACAGACTGACAATGTGCACAAGCAGAGATTCACATACTGCAGACCTTAAGAGATAGACACGGATAGACCTTAAGAGATCAAATGAAAAAGTCTGTGGCTACTGTACTTGTGCTCAATGAGCATTTGTGTGAGTGAAACATCTATGTCGCGTCACTGGAAAAGAGCAAGTGTGCTCAGTTGAGTTTACCTGGATAAAAAAAAAGTTAAACAAATAAATACATAAATAAAACAACACTGGGGAGTTAAGTTACTATAGGAACAAGATTTTATCGACACCCTGCAAATCACCATTTGGATTTCTGGATTTTTTTCTATTTGCACTAATAATAAATATACAGTAGTGAATAAAATGACATTAAGCATTTATGCAGAGTAGAACTGTGATAAAGCATCACCCCTTCTCTCACTCTTGCTTGGTTCTTGCTTATCATGCAACCTGGAGCACATTGTCAGGACTGTGGAGAGACACCTGACACCATCTAAAACAAAGCTGTGCTGTAAGTCCTTCAGAAGACTTTCTTAGCATTATTATTTGAGGTCCTTTTCATTGACTTCAATGTTAGGTCTATAGAAAGCAAGCAATCATTTCTATATATTATGTAAAATATAGTAAGACTTGAAACAGTGAATAAGCCTTTTGAGATTAATTCTACTCTATGATCCTGTTCTCATTACAAAAAGCAGGGGACTCGAGTACACACTGCTCTCCTGCCCCATATACTGTAATAACAGGGCCGACTGCTGTTCCTTTGTACCATGTGGCTAACCAAATGATCCTAAATAAGATAGATGGCAAGGATAAAGCAAAGCATAATCAGTATTTTGCACAATGGAACATAATGGACTGAAGCGAACAAGGGACAACATACAGAGTTCCAGTTTCCGCCGCCTAGAGCAGCACACCTAGTTGAGAGCAATTAAAATGAGAGGATTCAATTTTGTCAAGCGCCAGGAACCTGGAGATAAATCTTGTATCTCCTTTTCCAGTGGAGGACACTCCCTCATGGTGCTATCATGTTTGTTAGGGTATTTTTAAGTAACAGCTGGCTACTGACAGAGTTGGTAAAACAAGCCCCCTTCCACTATGACACTAATCCAAGTCATTTCAGTGAGACACAGGGGTGAGAGAGAGGGAGAGTCGGGTGAGGCTGAATAAACGATGGTCTCAGACTGTGGCATGGGGGAATTTAGACAGAACAGGAGGTGGGACAGAGAGACAGCACGTTGCTGCATGGTTTCCATGTGGGAGCAATCCACTTATTTGAACTGATAAAGATTTAATTAACACAAGACTCTGCAATTACTCCATAATTAAAGTAATTTGTCCCCTTGTTTGGTTGCAATACATCACAACTGCCTCTATAGGAGGAGATGCGACAAGGGCTAAGGGGATGTGTGCAAGCAGGTATGTGCCACTTTCATGTTTGACTCTAATGGTTGATTTTCTAAACCTCTTTGCTCTTGTATGTTATAAAAAAACATTTGTTTCAACCACACTTTAGTTTGCAGTTTATTTGCATTTCATTTGACTCAACTCATTTGTTATTCATTGAGAAAGTAATAAGCTGAGTAGGCTGAGCACAAAGTATCATGAGAGAGCCACATGAAATAGTAAATAGGCCTGATATAATCATAATCCTTTACAAACTGCACTGCGCAGAGCTTGAATTGTGTAATTTTACTGCTACAAATCTTGCTGACAGTTAAAGCAGAAAAATAAAAAAGTGAGTTTTTTTGCATGACATGATCAAATTGCATGAAATAACATGTTGTTTTTTACAGTGACTGGTGACTGTCTCCTGTGGCTCCGCTGACCACATTTCCAGAGGTGTTTGACCTTGGGCACCATCTTAAAGCCAAATATCAGTGCAATGTGAACAATTGATGAGACATTTTCCTTAGAAAATAGTGACTAATTGCACAAGACAGAAATAGTGGGGGATACACAACATCATCCAGTATGTGCTCCGGTGCCATACCAGGCCAATTTGCCTGGAGATAAAAACGACGGCCAAGTTTACTAAATTAAAAACCAGGGAGACAAATGTGTGTCTTGTTGTGTTTGCTTCTGAAGTTGTATGTGTTGTTACTTATTAATTTATGCTAGGGGGAGAGCACTATCTCTTATTTACAGATGATGATCTGCATATAATTTGCCTCAGTTGCATGCTGGGTAATCGAGGTAAATATCACAGCCTTCAACTTGCCAACTAAGGTATCCTACTGATAGCTTGGCGTACAGCCCCCAGCCACCTGTGGCATTTCACATGTTAGGTCTCAGGGCAGACAGGATACACAAAATGAAGGTTTCACTCTTTAATAGTTACAGCGAGTTGGTGGCGTCTCCTGCTATAATAATTTGCCTTAACATCTCAACATTTGATCAGTTGATCTGACAATACAGATGCTTTACCTGGGAAAGCCCATATTTATTTCCCCTCTTTTAAAAAAATGAAAAATGAAATCCTGCTAACCTACTCTACAAGTCCAGGCCTCAGCATGATTGGGTTAGGAACACACCAGGAGCAGGGGTAGAGACTATACATGCCAACTTGTTCTTTGATGAAGCAAGTCAAAATCATACCCACACCTCTCTTGCACCATTCGACTGATCCCTCCTGATTAAATGAAAAAGGTGTGGTGCTTCTCTTGCCATCACAAGGATGGACAGGATGGGCCTTGGGGTGGTCAGCCAGTCTGAGCCATGCAGAAGCCTGAGGATATCGTCTGTTTTTCTTTCTTTCTGTTTGGTGTGGCCTTGATGACATCAGAGAGGGAAGCATGAGCAGTGTGGCACTAACACACACACACACAGGAACCAAAGCAGCTGTACATGTGGAGTATTCATGCTGACAGGATATTTTTGGTATGACCAGTTAAAATGCAGCTGAAAAATAGAACTGGTGAAATTAAGTTGTGTAGTTTGAAAAAGTTGATTAGAAGTTAATCAGAATCAACAGAGTATTATGGTTTATGGCAATGTATTTCCAAAACCAGCGTCAGTATAGCGCGGGAAGCTTACTTTCTCATCCACGAAGCTGGTAAAAAGTCATTGTATCATTCCACTTTATTTGCATAACCCTGCCCTGCTTAAGGCAGGGGAACCAAGTTGTGATCTCAAATTAGCATGCTGTCACCTTCAGTGTCTCTTCTGTCATTCAGAAAAACAGGCAAGTGTGCAGACACATGAACCCATCTCACATCTACTGCAGAAATGTTAATTAGGAAGCATGGCATCCCACTGCTCCATTCCTCTCCAAATGCTTAACTGACATGTTATGTATTTAAATCCCTTTCATATGCCCTTATTATAGAGATGAAGTCACATGCGAATGATGGAAAATGTCACCACCATCATTGTACAATATTTTTGCACGCACATGAAAATAAAGGCAAAAAATGGTGCCATACATATTTTTCACATCAATGTCTTGTTATGTACGACGCCATGATTTGATGTAAATGTTTAAAAAATCGGAGGAAGGTGAAATTAATTTGTAAGATTGGTTTAAACAAAACTATTTCTTCAAAAGCCAGGTTATATTTAGTCACGCTGGAAGACGAGTAAATATCCAACTTCCAACATCTCCTCTGGTAATTGCACATATAGTGGATTTTGAGGCATCTGGGCATGCTAATTTAGTTAATTCAATTTGTCTTGTTTGTAATGTATTTATACTAAGTCTCTTTTTGATAAAAACACATCAAACTTCCATGTCGTTGCTCTGTTATTGGTTATTGGAGGCTGTAGAGCCAGTGCTTCAGTGGGCAGAGTGCCAATATCTCCATTGTTGAGGAAGTAGTGCCCTCCTGTGGCTCAGGAGGAGAACTACACACAGCACTGAATACCAGGGACTATAGTTCATGCAGTGTGCCATATTGCATGGAGAATATTAAGATTAGGTTGATAAGAATATGTAACCTGAATAAAATAGACTTCAAGAAAAACTGTCCCTTATCTCAAACTAATTGATAGAGATATCAATATCCAGTGATATTTTTGTGACCAAGATAGGAAACACTCATACAAAGGAATGATGAAACATGTATGTAACTAAGCGACTAAACATTACATTACTGCTACGCTGCGCCTACATAACACATCTGGAGTTCAAATTGAGTTGCACCATAAAAATATGAACTTCCCTATCACACAAAAACATTGTATTAAGTTAGTTAAATGTGATCCCACAGCTTTTTCTTTGGTACCGACATTCTCAGACAGCATAGGTAGGCATTTGAATTACAGATTACCACAATGTGACAAATGCTGAAGAAAGTAGAAAAGACACACAAACAGAAACACCAAATCACTACACTGTTTTTAAAAATAGTTTATTCTTTGCAAAGTAGGCATTGGATGCATCAGTGCGTTCTATGACCTGTGTACAGAGTTCCTGTAGGAGACAAATTCATAGAACAAGCCCTTGGGTGAACTGAGGAGCCCCACCCATGTTTACCAAGGAGGAATGTTTGTGGCAGCTACTTTGCCGCTGTTACAGAACACGGTCTCTAGAAATGGGCACAGTGTTGTTTTAGCTGAAAGTGTAAAGAAGGAATGCTACTATAGAATGTGGCTTAGTCCTTGACCCTGCACGACACTTATATGAAGTTTAAAGAAATCAAGCCCTTCGAGGATCCTCTTGTGCTGTGATTCTGCTGGTGGCTTCATACTGCCTGTATGTTTCTCCTGGGGATAGAACCTGTGGAGAAAGCACCTCAGCAGTCCACCACGGGTGATACCACATCTTTTGTGATGTAGGTTATGAGCCCTTAGTGCAATATTTATGGTGCCACTCAGCAATACCCTTGAAAGCCCCTGCTGTTCAACCCTAATTCAATAATGACCTAACTTGGAAGAAATGTTGATACAAATAGGATCGTGGCTCTCAACATCTCAGAATTTTAATTACTAGTGGTAGATTTGACGCCTTCAACTACACTACTAGATATGGGCACAGTCCAGCGAGACAGCATCACAAGAGTGCACTGATTTGTCCCACAGATTCTTTAGTTTCAATATATTTGCATGTTATAACACCAGGTTTTTGGCCAACTTGATTCATATTCTACACACAATAGAACTAACCAAATTTGGCATTGTGTGCGTTATCATTATCCCCGTGGAGCTGGTGAGTGCAACCAAATAGCCTTGACTGTAATCCAGAGCTGTCCACAATCCACAATAGCAGCAGTTTTGGTTTAGGATTGCTTACAGGAACACTTTGGATTGGAGAGTGGTTGTTACATCTTGTGCATGGAGAGAAAACCTCTTCCTTATATTTGGTATAATCTCTTGATGCTGCTGAGACTGCGCCCAGGTTTGACAGCGTACAAATCACTGGATCAGACCCAGGATGGGATAAAGCTAGCAACAGTGCAGAGTGAACACAGTACATGAGTGTGGGGCAGGACCACAAGTAGCTAGCAGGTGTGGATGGATGCATATGAGAGTACACTTCCACTGCAAATGGAGGCCATACCTATGTCAAGAGATACCCACATGTTTTACAGCACATTTAGAAGAAAATTCCTTTGCCATTTGGAAAGTCAATGGCGTAATTTAGGTTAAAGCACCAACGGTGAGGAGAGTCGATGTATATGAATACATTCATTGTCAAACCCCGCAAGGTTGATTTAATTCTTCTGTTCTCGTGCAGCCTTTGGGTGGTGGGCGAGATCATAGAAAGGGGCTTGAGGTGAAATGATGCGGGGCACGTCGAACAAAGCCCAAGGACACCCACACAATCCAACCCAGACACACAAACATGCACGCACGCACGCACGCACTCACACACACACACACACACACACTACTTATGCAGGAGAAAAATATATTAACATTTTCATTACAAAACAGCACAAGGGCCTCAGTGTAATAAAATACCTCTTCTAACATAAAAATGTGGAAAGAATCCATGTGGGCTATCTTTTCTTTCCTTCTGTATGCAAAACCATCTCTCCCTTTGCCTTCAACAAAAAAAGGTCTCATCTATGAAAAATATTCCCAAAGTTTTAATGGGATTTGAGGCACTGGAATATATCGCTGTACACAAAAATAAAGCCCCCCCCCAACCCCCAAAGATCTGTTCACCAAATGGAAGGGCGCCCACCACTGGATAGGCTACATGATCTGGATGCCATTAGGGGCTAAGGGCCGATGGGGAGCACTTAACTAGTTAGCCATGATCCCTCATGTCTTTCCTGGCCCCACTCCCAGCCAACAGTCCAGCTGTCTGGCTCTGTAAAACCAATGCGTCTCAGACCCACCAGAAACTAGACCCTTACCCCCCTCCCTTTCCCAACAGACCCCAACTACACCTGCTCACTGTTATCTGGTTCAGACTAAGGATTTATGACAAAGAGTGAAAACAACTCACTCCTATGACCCTAATCTCATTGCCCTTTGATGCAAAACGAGCAGCCATTGTAGTTAAAACAGCCTGATGCTGGAGCCTTGTTGAAAGCAGTTGGTTGGCAGGATAGTTGGAACAGTATTTTATTTTAGAGGAGCTGTGTGTATGCAGTCCAGTGTGCTCCACATCTCTGTATTCCCCAGTGGCCATCTGGAGAACCAAGGCCCCAGTCAAACACTAATGGACCTCTGGTTTTGCAGAATCCACAGTATATGACCAGATCTTGCGAGGCTTTACTGCTTTCCACAGTTGGGTTACAAAAACAAAAGAAAGCACTAAATAATCTGAACAGTTTCACAGCATGTTGGCAATCCTGCCCAATCTCTTTCCCAGGGCAGAAGCCTACAACTCAGTCAACTGGGCCCTGGAAGATGAGCTTGGAGCACCCTTGGGTGAGGTTGAGCTGGGTGGCACAGAAGGGACAGGCGGCGTGAAAGGCATGGGTGCCATGGGGCAAAGGGATTTCTGCCCAGTACTTGGCCGACTTCTCTGAGCACACGTGTCCACACGGCACAAAGGCGTGTGTGGGTGCACCTGTGTCCACGTAGAAGGCGGGCTCACAGCCCAACCAGAGTGGTACGTAGGGCCCCACGGCCCGGCACATGGGACATTCTCGCAGAGCGTTGGGCTCTTGCTCTGAACGGTGGCCCCAGTTGTGATAACCGTGCACGTGGCCACAGGCCAAATAGACCCAGGGCTGCTTGTCCTCTAGAGAGGAGAGGGCGCGGCTGCGCTGCATGCTGGGGAAGGCCAGAGTGTTGAGGCCTACAGGGCACTGAGGCCGCGCTGCGTTGATCTCTTGCCTCAGAGCCTCCAGATGCTTCTGGGTGGGGGTGTGGAAGAGGCCGTCGGCTGTACGCCACAGCAGGGTGGCTCCACACAGATCCACCAGGGAGCCATCCTGCAGTACATTACTTTCATTCTCCACCTGCAGGGGGTGATGTCATGCACACATTTAGTTTCACTGGTCAAAACAGTTAACTAAATGATCAGAAGAATGCTGATACCGCACATGTAACTTTGTTCTGTTCATGGCTTGAGAAATGGCAGCTGATACAGTTCATGTGTTATTGTATGTGTATACTGTATGCAGCTACTGACCAGTTTGCCTCGTGTCTGTGCAGAGCGGGTCTCTCTCAGTGTGTAGACATCCCCACAAACAGAGATCTCCCTCCACACACCAGGCTTTGACTCCTCTGTGAACCCACCCCTGGGGTGCATCACCAGCACACCATTGGTTGTAAGCCCGTCCATGTGACCATCAGGGTTCTTCCACTTAGCAGCTTTTTCCTGTGGGTGAGACAGAGCATAGATGATCATGCAAACTGATGTGTTAAATAGGGTTCCACGTTTCACATAACACATCCAGTGCAGGGAATTGTATTTGTTTATGTAGTTACCTCTGGATTTCAAGGTATTCACAAACCAGCCATACAATGTTCCACACAAAGGAGCGATGTTACTAGAGGTATATCTACCATGGCAGGCTGACTGGTAATTACCCCAAGGAAGATGTTTTTGGAAGAATCAAAGCCGGCTGCGTAGATGCGAGCGGTGAAGGGTGGGTTGCGCTCACAGACAACTCGACAGGCAAAACGGGAGATGGTGCTCTGGGTGATTGGGGTCTCCTCTCCCTCCTGGCTTCCTGACACTGTGTCAGTCACCACAAAGTCTATAGGGCTCTCAGTGGAACGCCCGATCTATGGAACAACACATGAATTACATTATTTATTTAGAGTAACTTTAATCCTGGACAAGCTGCTTTGACAACAAGGCCATACTTTTTACACTTTACAAAATGTGCTTCATAAGAATACTGTGAACTGCACATGTGCAACAGAGTAACAGTCAAGCCATTATAGGCAATAAAAAAGGCTCTTTGTTACATTGAGATCACCGCTTAATGGCTGCATGGGGAAAAAAGACCCCATTTGTTCTTTTTTTCATGACAAAAGTTTATTGAAAGTTTATGTTTTTAACAAGATAGAGAAAACATTGCAATCGACAAGCACTATCTAGCGGTATATAAGAAACCTTGAGTTAGATAACAAGAAAGAAGCTAACACTTAGGGATCACAATGTTAGGTAAAAACAACAACAAAAACAAAACACGACTCTAAAAAATAGTGAGTAAAGTAGCAAAGGCCCTTAAAAGAAATAAACTAAAAAATGTGGAGTGCAATATTGTGCTATGAGATGTAAATAAATTAATAAATGATGTATCCTTAAATATACATCTGGTATTTTCCCCACTTTAAAATATAATCGTCCCATCTGTCAGTGTGTCTCTAGAAGAACTGTTCATATGTGGCAGACCTTTCCCAGTTCTATGAACCACTGCCGATAACAAAGAGCTTCAGATTGTTTCCATCCCCTCATTAAAGTCTGTCTACCCACCATTATGGCAGTCTGGACAAACTCTGCATTTCCACATTCTTTCACTATTAATGGATCACCTAGCGCATACAACCTGGGAGAAAACTCAAAGTCATTGCTGGAGATTTCCTTGATACATTTATGGACTGGTTCCCAAAAAAACCTTGTATCCGAGGGCATTGCCAGAGAGCAGGGATTGAGCTCTGACATTTCCAGCAGTGTGCTGTGTTTTTAAGACCTAACTTGTGTAATCTAGACGGTGTCTAATAAGCTTCCTTTGATACTGGTTAATCCTACCCACCTCTTTTCCATTAAATTAACTGAATCCTTCTCCCAAACAATCTTCAATGCTGTTGAAGTTCTGGTAGCTTGGTTAAATATTTCGGAGTAGTATACAGAGGCCTCATGACTCATTCCAAATATTTTAATGACGTTGGAGAGCAAGTCTGATTGCTGAGGGGGTCTTCTTGGAGAAGAACTGTAGACAGTAGATGTCTCAGTTGTAAGTACTGCCAGGAAGTACTCCGTTGTAAGAGCGAACTCCCGGCCTCAGGATTTCAGTAAATCGTTTTCAAACAAATCTCCAAGTGTCCGAATCCCATTATCTACCCCTAGTTTCCACAAAAAGGGGGCTCAACCAACACATACATTTGTTGTTTTTTCAAATAAGAATATGTCAATAAGCTTACAGATTTCTAAGTGAAACACAGAAAAGCGTCAAACATACAATTCTCAAGCTGAACAAACAGAAATAAAATTCCCCCCCTTTCTTTTCCTAATTTATTTTGGCCTCAAAATGGTCATGAGAAGTTGTCTCTCCCTTCTCTGCTGTGTCTGTGTTTCCATTCTCTTAGTGCTATTCACAGACACATGGACACAATAAAGGGCTGAATGTGAAGCACGTGTCTGCAGTACTAACTTTGCTCTAGTGGGGGAGAGGAGCTGTCTCTTTGCTGTACGTTCAGATTAATGCTAGGGGGCAGAACGGTTTACGGTACACACAGAGCACATGCACTCAGTGGTGGAGGGTGGAGGTCAAGAAGGGAGACAATGACAACATGTGGATGGACTGAGACTGCCCAGCTATATGCAGAATACGATTTGTAGTATGATTTGCAGAGGATCCAATAATCAAAGGCATCAGACACGCAGTAAACAGATCCCTGTGATAAAACTGGCTTTTACCTGAAACATGTCTGTGTCTTTGTCGTGGCTGTACTCCACCACGACCGTCTGGTTCCTGGACAGCGTGTAGGAGATGCTGTGTTGGCCTTTGCAGTTCACAGCCTGAAAACACAACAAATGATCAGCCTATTACACACACAACACAGTACACATTGTAAATGTTATC
This sequence comes from Diretmoides pauciradiatus, assembly GCA_900660315.1. Lineage (NCBI taxonomy): Eukaryota > Metazoa > Chordata > Actinopteri > Trachichthyiformes > Diretmidae > Diretmoides > Diretmoides pauciradiatus. The sequence continues at coordinate 22,051 of CABFOS010127094.1, read as the reverse complement.
CCAATAAACACAAAGCAAACTTGATAGACAATTTGAAACGATTAGACCCAAGTACACCACCAACAACAAAAGAGTCAGTTTATTGCTGTGTGCAATGATGAAATCAGGAGGAAAACCCTGTGACCGCCAAGTTTGTTCCTTAAACATTGAATTGGATCACAGAGCAGCAGCGTGCCAAAGGTTCAACAAATGGGAACTAGCTGATGCTTTACGCAATCAGTTCTGGTGCTAAGTTCTGAATGTCCAAGTCCCATTTTAAGCTGTTGTTACATACATCAGAAGGACACACGACGGCATAACAGTTCATTTGAATATTAATGCACCAATCGAAAATCCCCACACCTCATACGAGTCCGTATGTGTCACACAGCAGCTCAAAAATGATACTGCTTGCCGAAATTAAACTAGTATTTTCTACTTGATTCTATTATTTCTATTGATTAAAACGATTGATTTATTACAATGGTTTGTTACTATTGTTTTATACAAGCAGTAAGCCTCAAGACACATTGCTTCGCCTTATGCCTAATACCACTGTAAAACACAAAGACATCACAGCTTATTGTTTAGGCTAATTATATTACTGGACGAAAAACTGAAAAAGGCCCATGCCAGGAATTCCTGGAATGAGAGTAGAAGGGAGCATGATGTTCCTGTGAAGTAACACTCCTATGACAGTGACCACAAACCACTAGCAACTGTGGCCTTGGTCAACACAAACTCGCCTATCAGCTTAGAATGTGTAGCGAGTGGAGGGGTTGGAGCCACTCAAGCCCAGCTCACACTTTTCCACATGCCACTATCATCCCACTCTAATCTGCAAATTCCATTTCCCCAACATCCTCCCTTTGTCACGTGTGTAATAAAGAGAGAAAGTGGGTCATCATTGCTGCCACTGTCACATTCAACATCAGAGTCAGAAGTGGAGAAATGTCAGCAGATGCAGCAAGAGTCTCATCTCAACTGCATTGCTTACAAGATTCCTCCACCTGTCTGATGGCAGGACGGAGTTCATGCACACTGCCCCAAAGGACAAGAATGACAACAATATCAACGCACATCCTTTAGCTCTAAAGCCTTTGTTAGGGGACACACACACATACACACACATACATACACACACGCACACACACACACACACACGCGCACACACACACACACACACATGGGAGGATTAGAGGGACATGATTTGAATAGGATGCTGACAGTGGCAGAGATCATCAGAGCTCCTCATTATCTGCCATGGATAATAATAATAATAATATTGAATGCGCAAAACTGTGTATAATCACATGAGCTTTCCCTCTCAAGTTTCTCAGTCAGAGAACATTCTCAAGTTATTTGCATGAGACCTGTGTGAGAGCGTGAGAGTGGTTTGGGGGACTGTAGCATGAAAAATATGACTTGGTTCACTGCTTCTGTGAGTTCTATGGTAAACCTTATGAAGAGGGCTAGCCTCAAATCAGGCTGGTCTCCTTGCCTGCCTCTGAAGGAGCGGCTATTTTTGACCATGTGTACAGCTGGGAGTGTAGGGTCAGCCAACTGCAACAACCTCCTCTTCAGTTCACCCTACTAATCCAGGGCCTGGTAACAGGGTGGCAGAGACTGAGGAGCAGTGGTGAAGGGGAAGAAAGGTTGAAGCAGCTCCCATCTCTGCAACAGTCTGTAACCCTAAATGGCAGTCTTCATTCTAACGTACTGCACCATGAAAGAAAATTAGAAGTCCAAGAAAAATCAGGTCCAGTGCAACATGGTTCCCTGGGCAGCCCATCTTGTGAAATGATACTTAGCCTGTAGCAGCAAGCCAACATTAGCCATATACCACAGACCATTGCAGCATACTGCACAGCTCAGACTGTACTGAGTCAGAGCAGTGAGAGAAAAACCTAGAAGCAGATATTAAGAGTCAAATTCCAGCAGGTGAGAGTAACCTGAACCAAAGGGCCGTGGGCCAAGGGACTAAACTCCCAACAATATTGGCCTCTAAGAGGTGCAGATGTAAGCAAGTCCTCTGGCTTGTTTGGCAGTTTGTGCTAGGGAACCAAAGGATGGAATGCAGGAAGACAGACATGTTATACTGGACGGGGCAGTTTCAGGCAGGCACTCCACCGCAGCAAAAAGCTAAAAGACTTGGCTAAGACCTAGTTATTGCACTGTAAATGTCAACACAAAGAATACTGTGGTTTATTGGTTTACTCCACGTAGGCACATAGGCTACTGAAACCACAAAAAAAACACAAAAAACAACAACATTCCACTGCAGGTTCATTCATAAGTTCAATCATAATCCCTGCATACTTTAAAAACTACATTGAGTATTGAGTGTATTGAGAAAATCAGTCAGTCATTTCTACAGCAGTGATATAAGTTTCAGCTCTGCATTTTTTATGAGACATATATTGATGAAATATTAATCAAAAGGCAGGTATTCGGTGTTAACCGCCGAGAATATTTTTGACCGGTTGCGCATGTCGGTTAATAGGTTAATTTGCATACACTGGGAATTTTCCCACTGGTGGGTCGCGCAAAGTGTGAAAATTTGTGAATCACAAGCGGTCATTGAGTGAATGAATAATATCAACGAATGGCTTCTGTGCGTCACCATCACTGTGTTGTTCAACTCTCATTGGTCGTGAGACACCCAATCAGGAACAAGTATTTGCCGTTTCACAGTCCCACCTCTCGGTTTTACCGGAGTAATTTGCTGTTCTATCCGCACTGACGATGTAGCGCCGCAGCTACCGGGAACGCCGCTGTTAAAAATTATGATGTTGTATTCCATAATCATTTTATAACTGGTGCTAGAAAGGCGACCTCTATCTGTCTCTCCTCCACCCGTCTCCATCAGCGATCCGGTTTTGTCAGCACCCAACATCCAAGTTGAGTGGGCTCTGAGACCACGTTTTTCATGTCCAAAACAATATTCTGTGAATATATGACAATAAAAAACCTTGAAACTTGACACTCTTGCTCAGTTACTCAGTTCTGTTCCTACTCACCAATTGAAACAGGCCTATGAACAAATCTATATGTTTATACAAATACAATAACAATATGATGTGTTTAAAATATGTATGCATTATAAAAGTAATAATAATTAATCAATAAATTAATGAATAAAAAAATAACAAAGATGTTTCACTCAATAAAATATTTGGTAGCTCCTGATTTTGTGAAAACTGTGAACGCCAGGACCCTCGAGCTCCAGGTCAGGATGACCACTTTGTGAAGTGCCAGAACACCTGGCATACAGTGTTTTGGCTGCACTTCAGTTTTTCGCGCCAACAGTGTCCACAAAGTTCATTGTTCACAAAGTCCATTGTTCAGCAGCCGCAAAGGAATGATGGAAGGAAGGATGATACGCGCTAAACGAAGTTCTGTGTGGGACCATTTCGTCCAAAAGGGTAATCAATCAAAATGCAAATGGTGTGATACCACGCTGCAGTTTAGTAGTAGTACTAGCACTATGTTTTACCACATTAAATCCAAGCACCCGGGTGTCATGTCCGTTAGCTCGCAGCCAAAAATAACGTCTCTGCTACCCGGAAGGAGAAGATGTGATGCGCGCCGGTCCGAGGCCATCACCCAGTTGGTGTCCACAATGATTGAGACCGATATGCTGCCAATCAGTGTGGTAGAGGGCAACGGATTTAAACAACTAATTCAGTACCTCGAGCCCGAGTACGTCATGCCATCAAGAGCCACTATAATTAAAAGGATCAAAAAACATTTTGAAGAGAAGAAGGATGCGTTAAAAGTGAAGCTAGCCAGGGCAGACAAATTAGCTCTGACCACCGCTGGACAGCTCTCACCAACGAAAGTTACATGACAACGACATGTCACTTCATTGATGCCGACTGGGAGATTCAGTCCAGTGTGCTCCTCACTCAGAGCATCTCCGTCCGGCACACGTCAGACAACCTCGCTGAGAAGCTGACTAGTATGGTGGAGACATGGGGGATCAGCGGCAGAGTGTTGGCCTGCGTCCATGGTAATGCCAAAAACATTGTGGGCGCTAACTCCCCCACGCGCGTTCCCTGGGACTCTGTGCCATGCTATGCGCACACGCTACAACTCGCCATCAACGACGGGTTCAACGTGTATGCGTGTCGCGTTATCGTTGCTGCCGGGAGGCTGGTGAAGCACTTCAGCCACAGCCACCCCGCCACCGTGGCACTAAAAGCCAAGCAGGCAATTATGCAGTTGCCACAGCACCGCCTGATACAGTCTACAAAGACAAGATGGAACTCTGTCTGTGACATGTTTGACAGGTTGGTGGAACAGAGATGGGCAGTCACAGCCGTTCTGTCTGACCGGAATGTCACAAAACTTCAAGACTCCAGGACCCTCGAGCTCCAGGATGACTACTGGCAAATAATGACGGAGATCTTGCCTGTCTTGGCAACTCTGAAGTGTGCTACCACGGTGATGTCATTAGAAAATGATGTGTCCATCTCCAACACCTACCACATCACCTTCAGCCTCCTGGAGAAACACTTCCTCCGTGCAGAGGATGACAGCAGGAGAGTAGCGGAATTCAAAGCTAAAGTTCGGGAGTCCCTGAGAAAGCGCATGCAGGTAGGCTATTAATTTATTGTAAGCTATCCTATTACCGTATATTAAAATTAGCCTTTATAGAGGAATATGATATTAGCCTATTATCAATATGCGATTGAAAGTATTCTAAAAATATTAGGAGAAACAAGACATTTGCAGGCATATTTACTTATATATATAAAAAAACGATATGCAAAGACGTATTATACGTAAAACGTATTATAGCCTATGTATTTTACAGGTGGACGCTGAAAACCTGACGTCCCTGCCACCTCTGATCGCATCGATGCTGCACCCTCGCCATAAGCATCTCCGATTTCTTCCTCCTGTTGAGAGGGAGAGAGCAAATACACATCTGTTGGCATTGGCGAGGTCCGTGGACTTGGCATCCATCAGCCTTGAGACCTCTGCTGCTTCTGCCTCCACCTCCGAGACAGAGCGACCCGCTGCCGCCAGCAGCGCAATGCTGTTACTTTTCGGAGGAGACTACCACGGCCCGACACATGAGGAGGGAGGGGCGGATAGTGAGGTGGGAAGATACCTCAGAATAGTCTCCCCATCCCTTGAAAACCATCCGCTTCACTGGTGGAAAGCAAACGAGGGAAGATTCCCGAGGCTCGCCATCCTGACAAAGCGCTATCTGGCCATCCCCGGGACCGCGGTGCCATCCGAGCGGGTGTTCTCGGCTGCAGGTCTCACGGTCAACGGACTCTGAAGCAGACTCACCCCAGACCATGTTAATATGTTGATTTTCCTCAACAAAAACCTTTAGTTCGAAACAAAATTTTGTTTTGTTTGTTGTTAAGATTAAGTTAAAATATCTTAAAATCCGTTCCTTGTCCATGTTCAATTGGATAATTCAAATGTGTTTTGTTATATGAATATGCAAATCAAAATGTTAAATAATATATTGTTTTGTTGTTTAGGTTTTATGGAAGTTTTTCCTTGTGCTCTGTTGAGGGTCTAAGGCTGGAGGGGGGGGGGCTGTCGTGTAACAACCATTTATTTTTTTCTGTTTTAAAACTTGGGCATTATAAAGCCATTTGGCAGTGTAATGGTGATCAAGGACTATACAAATAAATGTGATTAAGTGCAGCAGTTGTATTTTTAATAACGCTCTATTCAGGAACAGAAGAATCTTCGCACATCTATTTCTCCAGGAAGGTGCGTCGGAAAGGGACAATTAAGTCCAAAGACAATGAGGAAAGAAATTTCCGCACACTGGTCAACTCACAGAATAAAATTTTATAACTTTACAAACTTTAATCTGCGAGTTGACCAGTGTGCGGGAATTTCTTTCCTCATAATAACGCTCTATAAAAAAATCGATTCATTGTCCGCATCAGAAGCACGGAGCGCCAGTAATTTGACAACTATGCTGTTCCAGCCAGGTTATTTATTTGCATATTAATTAACTAAATGCCATAGTTAATTTAATAATTATTTATTGACCTTTATTTTATCAGGTGGAATCATTGACAACACATTTTCTTTTGCAATGCAACAATGACCGGATCAAATAAAATAAAAAACAAGACATTTACAACACAACACATTACAATTTCAGCAGCTCTAAATGCACATTGCTTCGAAACGCAGCACCAAAGCTGCTTGAATAAATGTGGCACGGTCGAAAGCGCCACTTTATTGTATTACTTTTTTTTTTCTTAAAAATTAACCGGTTAGTTACCGGTTAATGGCTGTCGGTCAACTGAAAGCAAAATTAGCCGAAACTGACATCCCTAGTTCCCACTGTGAGTCTGTTCATTAAACCACTTTCCAACCTCTGATCTCTTCTTTACCTTGCTGGCCTGGGGTGTGTTGAGGATGTGCACAGTGCTTGGCTTAACACCGTTGGCTTTGGTCCTCCTGTATAGCGCAAATCTGCTTTTCCTTCTACCCCGATCTCCATTGGGCAGAGAGCCATTGTACCTATCACACACAGAAAGACCAAAGATGAGACTCAGTTAATTCATTTTTTTGTGAGATTTCAACCAAAGTTTTTTTTAGCTGCAAAAAGATGTGCCCGATAAGATTTACAGACAAAACGCTTGTGATTAAATAACAAATAAACAGAAAATTAGAAACACATTCCAGCATTTTGAAAAGGAGCTTTGCCATTTATTGCATCACTAGAAATATAATGCTCCCTATTAGCAATCTACGTGTCACCTTGGATTATGCCTCTTATTACATAATGCACTCTGGTGCGTGGTGTGATCTGAGTGAGCCAGCTCTGTGTAAAACTGCAGCTGTTCCTCTGCTCTGGGTCCCAGGAAAGAGCAGGTTTTGGGATGCGCGTCAGGTTTGCCGCCACTTTGGAATTGCAGTCTGGATGTGGCACTGATTGAAGCACACTCTCTCATTTGTGTTTTACACACTGGCAAGGGAACCGCTAAGGACTCGTTCAAAATAAGCTTCAACGTCACTGAAAGAGCGCATGAGTGCACCCGCTCCTTTAACTACTCAGCTTATGATGTTGGGTTTGTTTCCCAGTCTCCCAGTCTCCTCACAAACGGAGAAGCCCCTTCCGGTAGGGCTGGTCCTCTCCCCATCCACCAGCTGGTTCCTACAGCTGGGACACCCCATGCTCTACTCCCATCCAACAAACAGACCTTCTGTCACACTCTCCAACATAACCACACTGTGCTAAACAGGCAATGTACATCATGGAAAATCTGCATCAACGGGAGATTTAACTTAAATAGTAATACAATTTCCTAGTATGAGAGAATTAACTTTTCCAACAACTATACAATCCAAGATTTCTCCTCATCCTTTCAACACAAACAGAGTAGAGACCAGAGCCTCCTCCTGCTCCTCCCTACCTCCCTCTAAGGCTAGACCACCTGTCCCATGTCTCCACACGGCTGGACAGGCATGGAAACACATGGTCCCAGTCAGCACAGAGCACAAAGCTGGCCTGGAGGACAAGCCACCCACAGAGAGCTAGACAGGCCTCGGATGATATTGTGGACAAAAGTAGAACCAATACATTAATTACAGCATAATGATACAAAGGCTTAAAGGGAAAACCCACCCTTGGATAATCTTACACTGTTACATCAGTCTGTGTAGTTCAATGTATTCCCGGAGTTATTTTGTGAGGAAATGTGTGAGTCACCCAACACCCAAGTACCTACTTAATTCTGAACCTGCCTTGTCTATCTCTCAGTTAGTGATTCCCTTTTTCCAAGAATGCCGCTTCAAAACCACCCGAGAAAGGGTGTGAACTTTTTGCTTTCAAGTGAGAGCGCATGGGCATATAAATATAGCAAGACAACTAGTCTTTGAACATCGGGCGTGTCCTTGATAGCAGCCACGCCCTATTACTCAAACCACAACACATCTTGTGTGGCTGCATTGCAATATATGATTTCTCCCTGTACTGTTGTAGAACATCAGGGTGAAATGGGGACATCTGTATTTTCTCTGTAGCTAAGCATTGATGCAATGATGGAATTTCCATTCCAGCATGAAACCTCGGATAGGTGAGACATGATATATAGGCCTTTGATTATTCGTCATTACAGACAGGAAGCACATTCTATGATCACCCTGCTGTTACAGGCTCTTTAAAGCAGTGCTCCAACTAATTGTGATCTCATTTCTCTTTCGACCTGTGCCAGACAGATAGTGGATTTACCTTTATATTACATTAGTCATTTAGCCATTTAGACGCTTTTATCCAAAGCGACTTACAATAAGTGCATTCAACATAGGTAATCAAGAGAACTACTAGTCACCAGAAATCATAAGTGAATGTCCTTTCTAAACAAGTATCTAAGAGCGTAAGCAGTGCAAAAGTAAAAGCAAAACCAAATAAATAAAAATACAATAAGGGCTAAGAGGAAGGGTCAGGGTAGTACTTCTTGAAGAGATGGGTTTTCAGCCTGCGGCGAAAGATGAGCAGCGACTCTGCTGTCCTGATGTCAGTGGGGAGTTCATTCCACTACTGTGGGGCCAGGAGAGTAAAAGAGCCATGACCGGGTTGAACTTAGGGCTTGACGATGACCTCAAGGTAGGAAGGAGCCGTTCCTTTCACTTCTCTGTAGGCTAGCATGAGTCTTAAACAAGATGCGAGCTACTACAGGGAGCCAGTGTAGAGAATGGAGAAAGGAAGTTGTGTGGGAGAACTTGGGGCGGTTAAACACCAGACGAGCTGCAGCTTTCTGGACAAGCTCCAGAGGTCTGATGGCCGACGCCGGGGCACCAGCAAGGAGGGAGTTGCAGTAGTCCAGGCGAGAGATGACAAGAGCCTGGATGAGCACCTGCGTCGTCTCGTCAGTGAGGAAGGGATGAATCCTCCTGATGTTGTAGAGCAGGAATCTGCAGGAGTGTGTAACCGATGCAATGTTTACTGAGAACAACAGTTAGTCGTCCAGGGTCACACCTTGATTCCAGTCTGAGTTGGTGTCACCACAGTATCGTCGATGGTGATGGGTCCCGGTCTATTCCACTGCCTACCAATGCTGGGATCGCAGGTTCAATCCTCAGCATTTCCTCCGGCTTGGCTGGGCGTCCCCACAGACACAACTGGCCTCGTCTGTGGGTGGGAAGCCGGACAAGGGGATTTGTCCTGGTTGTTGCACCAGCGCCTCCTCTGGTTGATCGGGGCGCCTGTTCAGCAGGGAGGGGAACTAGGGGGGGATAACGTGTTCCTCTGCAAGTGTCACACCCTACTGGCAAAACTCCTGACCTCGCCGTCAGGTGGAACGAAGCGGTTGGCTGACTTGCGTCGGAGGAGGCATGTGTTAATCTACACCCTTACCAGGCTGACGGGAGGGTGGAGCATCGACCGGTACCGCATAGGCAGGGGGAATTGGTCGTATAAATTGGATGAAAAAGGGAAACAAATTTATAAATGAAATTTTAGCAATGCGTGCCTCCAATTGTGTGTCAGAGGGGGGAAATGACAAGACCAGCTGGGTGTGATCGGCATAACAATGGTAGGAGAAGGACTGCGAGTGAATAACAGAACCCAGAGATGTCGTGTAGAGGGGAAAAATAAGAGGACCCAGAACTGAACCTTGTGGAACCCCCATAGTCAGCCTGCAGGCTGACATAAGTAAGTATTAGAAGTTTCACCTTCACCTTCTAATACTTAGTAGCAGGGATTAGAGACTCGGGAGTTTCACCTATCCTCCTGGGCTGCACTAAGGAGCCAACAGTACCTCCCACTACTTATGCTGATTTACAAAAACAGGGTTAGGAGAGTGGAGGAGATATGCTGACTAGTTAGAGCAATAACCCTCATTAACATTACTGAGAGACACTAGGGAAGCCTTTAAGGGTCACATGAAATGACACAGGGGTCATGATGTTACATAGACTTCAAGTAGGACTAGAGGCTCTTAGTATTTCTGATAGGTCAATCTAAATGGCATGACAAATACTCTAGTACCTCATTACTATATGAGGGCAGCAGGGTGGCATAGTGAGTAGGGCCTACACTCTGACCCCTCTGTGGAGGCGGGAAAGCACAATGACAATTTATTTTTCTGGGATCAATAGGGTACATTAAGGTCACATCCCTACAGTATGTGACAATTCGTGCTAGAGATGTCCCCAAGTTGGTCTGTACACTTCCTTTACCAAGTGGTTCTTGAGGGAGAAATGTACAAAGCTCAATCAATAGGCTCAGTCTCCTGGGCACAATGGACAGAGGAAGCTAAGGAGGGGCTGGGTCCCGATCAATCCATCCTTTCATTTGTAGGGTACCCACACACCCGGACTGTTCACTGCCCAGCACCAAGCCAATACTCCCAGGCAGAGCCAGGGGGGCAGCCATGCAAGCACAAAGCCACCTTTGGTCATGGAAACAAACCATTGAGAGAATGGCTACTCAAACAAGCTTTGTTCCACAGTGTCAGCTATCTTGTCTACCATCAATGTTATCCAGGGGATGTGATGTTGTCATAGCAATGATTTTACACCCATCACTCTTGATCCAAATATATACATTACATTCATTTAGCAGATGCTTTTATCCACATTCTATATTATATTGTGCATGTGAGAAAGACAGAGGTGCAAAGATATCAACTTCCAAACACGTCACATGTTCAGTCTCGGGTAATAAGCAGTCAGCACTTTTGGTCCCTTGTAATAAGCACTGACTATGACTGTGACTGAGTGTAGGGGTGGGAGCAGGGCTAGGGACAAAACCACATTCTTCCATGGCTTGTGTAAATCTTTGATAAGCATCTAATTTAAAATGTTTTTAGCCGATGCTCTATACATGACATTCCCACGGCACAAACACCTGAAAATAACATACATTACTATCCTCTCCACTTTTAATCATTACATCTTCAGAATGAAAGAGGGTTGCAGTTTCTTCTGAACAAATCCAGAACTATATAGTAGTTATGTCTGAGGCATGATTAAATATAAAAGTAAATAGTTTTGAAATAAACACAAAAACAGCTAGATCAGGTTTTTACTCAATAGCAGGGTGATATCAACTGAGATTTTTTTTATATCAGTAGAATAGTCATTGGCCCAGATTTAATGCTGTCTGCAGATATGATGCTAAATCTGTGACTAGCCCATTAATTGTCCAGTTAATTTATACAACAAAGACAGATAAATACACAGATCAAATGTAAACAAATGACCTTTCCATCTATAGTTTGAGATGGAAACAAAAGGCACGCATCACAAAACGTCTATACAAGAAAATTAACATCACAAAGAGTCTGGGACAACAGACAAATGACTACTGTTGTTTTGTGTTGGTCATGGGGCCCTGCTAGTTTGTGTCACTGTGCAAAACTGTGATTGAAACTGGGCATGTGTGTATGCTGGGGTAAGCACAGTGTGTGATTTCCAACAATCCATCATTTTTTATTGCATATGTGCACTTCCAGGCAAAACCTGGCATCTTGGAGGTAATACACACCTTGGCTTTCCGTGTGTGTGTGTGTGTGTGTGTGTATGTGAGATACTAGAGAAGTTGTGAAAGGAAGGGACTTTGGGTCTGTGTGTCTTGCAGATACAAAAGTTCTGGGCTACAGATAGCGCTGTAAAAAAAAACCTGAGGGCTGGGGGAGGGGACCATCACCACTTCCGAATTCCTAAAACCCCATGAATCCAACTTAAGGTAGGAAAGTGCGCAGTGGTTACGCTTTCTGACTACAGGACCGTGGACGGCATTCACTTCACTTCACTTACACATAAATGCATTTATTCGGTGGCCCAGCTGAAAGTTCACGCGGCAGCCAGTTAGCTATTACATCTTGTTCCCGGCTAGGAGGGAACGAAACGTCGTTGCCAACTCGGGAAACGGAAACGTACACATTTCTGATTGCGCACGTGTCTGATTTGTTGAGTAACGTGAGCGCGTGAATTTCTCAGTGGTCGGTCGCTCGACGCCCCCCCCCCGGTAGAAAACTTGATCTAAGCATTTTCTAAAACGCTCAACACTTAAAAAACAAACAAATCACATTTCTTCTTCAAAAAGAAACTCCCCGTCTGTGAAAACTTCCTCATCGAGACAGAAACGTAGAGCTATCGTTAAAGTAACATTGCGGAGGTGTACTGAAATCAAAAGAAGGCTACTACGGCTGAACTTACCCCAACACTACCAACTCTCCGTATTTGACCGGGTCTTTAGACGGGGCGCAGTGCTCCTCTTGGCTTGGCGAAAACATGAGGCTTCTGGCTTCACTGTGTATTGTAATAACAACAGCGGCTCAAAAATCACAAGGAATTCCCTTCAAAAAGACATGAGACGCTGTCATTTCACACCATATATCCAGCAGCGTATGTCTCTGTGGCCGCGTGAATCCAGGTTTCTATAAATTAAGCGCGCTCAAACTTCTTTTGAATAATAGCAAAAGCGTAACTCACTTTAACGCAACTTGGCGGCCGTTGAATCCGCTCTGAAGCAGATACAAAAACAGCGAGGAGCAGGGGGCGGAATGTACCAAGTACTTGTTCTTTACTTTACGTAGGGGTGCGCGCTTTACCAACTCTACTTGTAAACGCTGTATCCATCGTGTTTATGACAGAGATAGATATTTTGTAAATGTAATTTAATTCTACTTTCGTTGTTTTAGTCAGAAATATTCCGCGTTTAATACATTTATGGAGAACAAAAGTTATTTTCAGAGCAGACCTCCCTTCTTCGACTACCTCACATGGACCATGGATCGCACCTTGTATTATGTAAACAAAGAGTACAATCTGGGAATTCTTAAAGGGATCATACTTTCATTTGCTATGTTAGTTAAGTTTGCTACATTCTAGACAGGAGGTCCCAATACCAAGACCTCTAAATACACGCATCAGACCACCCAACCCTATTTGAAAAAATGTCCCAAAGAGCCCCATCTCAGTGAATATTTGTTATTACATATGACTTTGTATAAAATGACATACCTGACTGACCTGAAGGTGGGGAGGCAATAGATACACCTAAGGCAAACAGTCATCTGCTTTCCTCCCTCAATGAGCTAACTACTAGGGAGTCAAATAATGGTGAAATTAAATTATTGCTCATTTCCCTGGGAGGTACCGAACCCCACTTGGACTATCAGAAATCAATAATCACCATTTTGATGTGATTAAAGGATACAGCCTTTTTGCAATAGGTCAATGCATGTGATTAATCAATTGATTGTACAACCTAATGAATAGGCTACAATTTATCTGCATATGTGGAAGATTTAATTCCACTTTACTCTTACAAAATATTTTCAAACAATTCACTGTGTCATCTTGTCTTCTTATTTTCATATTTCATTTGGATTTAACTTCTCAGGCTATATATGCTTATTTTTTGCTGTAACATCAGATTGATTTACATCTTGCTACATGGCTGCATGGAAATGATCCCGTTAGGCAAAGTCAATTGATTCATTGTGTCTTCTTAATAGGAAGATGTTAAGAGTCGCATACTCTGATGTCAACCAAATGTCCACACCTTAAGTGAGAATGTAAAGATGTCAAGAACGTCTTAACCTCCACAACACCCAATGTCACCCCCACCCCCCATATCCCACATGTCCAGTTGTTCTCACACCATTCTGATGAATGTGCCACTTCTACACTTTTGTCTGGCACCCTCATCAACACTTTACTGCCTTGGTCTTGTTTTCACAAGAATCGGCATGGCTGGAAGTGCCCTCACTGCTCAGAAGGACCCTTCAGCAGTCCTACTGCCTCTGCTATTACAGCCTTCTGTTTGAACTGGTGTTCAGTTTCAAAGTGCAGTAACACTTGACACAAAAACAAAAGGTAGTAGGGGGCCACTGGGGCCCATAAAGGTAGTCGTCTCCCTCTCTTTATGTACTGCAACAATAAAAAGATATGTGAACTCTGGGGTATAATACAAGAGACAACTTTAGTGTACTTATTTTCTGATGTACTAATCTTGTCTTTCCATCGGTAAGTAATACAACTTAGATTAATCCATGGCATTTGTTGATTCTGTTCATAGCTGCACATACTTGTCCATTAATAGTACAGAGGAGTGAGCGTCAGCTTCTTCAGCAGTTGTGCCCAGGGATCAAGCTGCCTTTAACTAACAGGCCTCGAGGCTGGCCTTACAGCCTCGGGTATAATCGTATTTACTGCTCTTTTGTGACACTGTCTCTTTCTGCCTGCTTTCATCCACTGGGCATTGTTTGTGTTAAAGAGCACTACAACCTTTTTTCTCTCTCTCTCTGGCTGACTCGCCCACTTGCATGCACACACAGAGACACACATACACAAACTGTAGAGTGGGGGGATCAAAGGCTCTCTAGCACATACCACACTGATGGAGAGCAGATGCAGGGAGTGGGCTGCTTTGCTGAAGTTGGTCTGGTGCAGTGTGTGTGCAAATCTATGTTTAGGAGGAGGAGTTGAATGTTACCAGGCAAGAGGCATGCCGAGCAGAGGCCCATTACAAGTTGGATTGCGCAATTGAGAATATCTCAGTATGAGCCATGATGAAAAAGGGAAAATTCCTATTAACTTCCTAACCCTCCTCTGTCTTCCCGCAAGTCAGGCATTACTAAAACGTTGCACTCGGCGTTTCATAGGAGTCATCCATGAGTAGCCACACAGTAAGTACTCTGCATGAGTCAAGTGAATGAGTATGTTTACCGCTGGTTTCTCCCACATTTCAAAATCCTCACATGGGGGTAACATGTCAGGCTTTTCCATCAGCTGAGACGTACAGCACAGGAAAACAATTATATAGAAAAAGAACAAATGTTCATTCACATGAATTTACAGATAATGGAGAAAACAAACAGCATCAGACATTAAAATCCATTACAAACTGCCTGATGTTCATTTTATTCGGTAAATTTAGATGTTAAACCCATGACTATGTTGGGAAACAACTACTGTAGAGGGGCGCTACAACAGCCTCCAGCAACAGGCTTTATGATCCAGTTGAATCCAGTGGCATGTTGAAGACACAGTGACGCCCGTTTTGTCGCGAGGTTTCCATGAAGGTAAAAGCTAGATCTCTAATCAGCTGACTGCAGCATGACAGTGTAGGAGAATGTGAGGAATGTGCTGATCCCATGTTGCTCTCGCCCCTGGCCTGACCCCCCAGCCTGCACAAAAGTCATGTTATTGGGTGGGTCCTCTTATGTGCAGCGCAAAAGGTGACTAGAAGAGCTTTCCGTTCCATGTATACTGAAGGTCAAGTCTGTTACATAAAATGAAGTCATTACAGAACCTGTATTTCCTCTTTCAATATGAGCTCGACTTCATAAACACCCAAAAGCATCAGCATAATGTAAGTCCAAAACTGTATTGAAAAAAATCAGAGAACCCTAATACATCAACAGTGTGATAAAGTCTGCCTGTGCTAGAATATTTCCGATATAACAGCTGAGGGTAAGTTGTCCTTTGTGAGCTTTTTATTCTCAGTTACTCACTTTCTTTCTTACCTAGAGTTCCCGATGGCAAATCTGTTGCACAACCTCACATAAGAGCTGAGAGAAAAGAACTGCCAGTTGTGAGGGATTACATGTTACCATCATGAAAAACTGGTCACACCCTAAAAAGTTCCATAATTGAGGCTCTAGGTTGTCAGCTTCTCATCAGTCAACACAATACGCTTACCCAAAATAACATCAAATCACATCAAACACAAAACAAGGAAGTCTAATGAGGAATATTTTGCCTAGCGGTAAATTGCAAGCAAAAAAAGCCCCCAAAATAGAAACATTGCACTTTGTGCACATTCAAGGTTTTTTGAGACTAATAAAGTAGAAGAGTGGTGCCCCAAGGTGGTAGAGAGAAGGAAGTGCAGGCAGTACTGGTAGTAGGCGTAATGGTCAGGAGCAACACAGGACGCTGGGCCGATTTATCAAGCATCCCTTTTATTAACTGCCACCTGTTACAAAAAACAAAATATTCAGTGTTAATGAACTTAGCAACATTATAGCGAGTGTTGATTACAGATGATATGGGACGCCTATTCCTAGAGTAGTTGCAGTAGGATTAAAAACCTCTACACTGTTGACCTGGCCTTCTTCCACAGCCAGGGTCAGACTCCCTCTCTTTGGAGCTGCAGTACAACACACACAAGCACGCACGCACGCACACACACTTCATCCATGCATCTCCATAGTTACAATTACGTAGTAACCCTTCTGACATGCTGAAACCCCTTCTGATCACCCTGCCCCCACCCAAATACTGAGCAAAGGTATGCATGGAGCTATGAATTCATAAATGTATGATGACGCAAAGGTTGTGACAGAGTTTTCTGGACAAGAGGCAAATGGTTCAACAACATAGTGGAATTCAGCATGTCCTAACTGGTACAAGTAAACAATACATATCTTTAAGTTAAGAAAAAAGGACTGAAAACCCAAAGTTTGTTTAGTCAAGTTGGAAATCCATATCACTGCCCTCTTGACAAAGAGAAATAACAAGAAAAACTACTGCAGTATTCAAAAGGTTTCATTGAAAAACAGGGATGTTCTAAACAGAGGAGTGGTTGCCACACGCAGTCTAAATTAGGTGGATGTATTTTTTAAACTGGAGATGCTACTGTAGAAGAGGAATGTGGTGGGAGTGCAGTAATATTAAGTTCTGGTACGGTGTCTGGAGTGTTTGGAGTTAACGGGAGCCCCTGCCTGCTCTCTTGGTGGTCAGCGTGAAGTCTGGGAGTGTTTTGCCAGAGGCTGGACGAGAGTCAGCTGGAGGCTGCCTACAGTACAGGTGAGGTGACGGAGGGTGGAAAGGGAGGGGGGTGCTTAGGTGTGACAGCATGGTGTGATGGTGGTTTTGTTGAGACCAGAGGTTGGGGCTGGTCTCTGTAGTGGGGCTGGTCTCTGTAATGAGGCTGGGGTGGATGCCATGTATCCATTCTCCCCTCCCTATACTTCAGGCAAGTCTTTGTCGGCCTGCTGAAAAAAAAGCACAAATGAAGACCTCCGAGTGCTTTGACTGCAAGGCTGCACATACATATATATATATATTTGGCAGTTCTATCAAATCAAAGCACAATGAAAAACCAGGATTACAATGCTATCCTGTTGGAGGTACAAACAGCACATCAAAAGGCCTTACCCTCTCTTGTCCCTTGGTGAGTTGCCGGTTGACGGCTTGTAGCAGCTGCTGCAGTTCCCTGACTGTTTGGTTCAGTCCTGCAGTTATTTTCTCCTTTCTGTCAATCTCCTCCTGTGGGAGATAGGATGGCTGGTTTAGACCCGATGCCACCAAATGTTACCAACTAAATACCAAATGCAAAGATATATAGAATATATAGCAGTGTTACAACACCCAAACTGCCTTGACTGACTCCTACCGTCTGTGATGAGAGACTGCTATTCTCTATCAAGTCAGTGTTGCCTGTCTCCTTGGAGAGCTCCTCCTGGATTAGATCAAGAGATTGCTGGGCCTGGATTTAAGGTCAGAAAGGACACCGTCAGTTGTTATCAATCAGACTGGCCAGGGTATGGAGCCATTCTCAACATCATCACTGTATATGTGAGCCATGTCTGTGCTGAGATGGGTATATGAGCAGTCTTGCCTTGTACAGATCACTGGCCACCTTCTGCCTCTCGCTCTCCTCTGTCTCCAGCTTGGACAAAGTCTCAGTGAGCTGCGTTTTCAGCTGGAATCAAAACAGACAATCAGCACATGTTCTGAGGCATATGACCGCTACTAATTGTTGACACCTGTGAATCCTTGCCCACCCAGAGCATTTATTCAAAGCCTCCTGCCAACACTGCAGACATTAAAAGATCTCAATATTTGTTCAGGGTAGTTTTGCTTGGTGAGTGGTATAGTGTGGTCCTAAAACAAACACATCGAAGTTCTACCACGTGACATCATCCTTACTCCAATATACAATCAACTGAGAAACATAATGCTGCACGACTGATGGCATGAAGAAGACCACTGAAAAATGTTCACAGATATAGATGGCAAGACAGAGACACTGAGGCAGACAGACACGGTCTGTATGAAGGCTGAAGATGGAATGATACAGTGTGCAGTACAAGGTGTGGACTAAAACGACTCCAGATATGCTCCAACATTGAGCATATTTTGACCTTTGCAGGAGGAGCTGTAAGTCAACAAGGAAGCCATTTGTTAGAAGCTCAGTGACAGAGTGAACTGAGCCAGAGTAACAGTGTAGAGTAGGAAGAGTTAGTCTTGTAAGTACCATTGAGTCTAAAGGTGAGTCATCATTCACAATCTCTGCACTGTGTTGAGTAACCAAGCTCACCGAGGTTATGGATGATGACCTCCTGTTCTGTAGAACATGGAGATCCCTGCTGCTCTATGGCAGCGCGTGTGGAAACATTTCTGGGTGCAGTAGGAAAAGGTTTTAAAAGGAGCTATAGCTAGAGAGGGGGCAACGCTTACCAAATTCAGCTCCTCATTCTGTCTGACAGCCTCTGTATATGAGCCATCAAGTTTGCTCTGCAATTCAGTCAACAGATCTTTGAGCTGAAATAAAGTTTGAGATGATGTGTTTAATGGGTGTCTGGGTCCAGGATAGCTCTCCTCAAATGAAGCAGAGACGGGGCTACTGAGGGTAAGAGTCAGCCTACAGCAATTAATACCATTTAAGCAGTGAGATAGGATCTTGCCATAAGGCATCTACAAAAAGTGAATGCTCTCACTGTTCAGCAGAGCCTTGTGATGATGAATAAAGCGCTTAACAGTGAATAATCCTGGTGTGCATGACTATTCTAGTTTATTGTTTTAGTCTGGTAAGAGCTAGAGCCAAGTTAATTAAGTTAAGTTGACTGTGCTCCTTTATCAATTTAACACTATTGTTATATTTGTGTTGAGTGAGTTTCATATGCTCCAAGTAACCATCAACATAGAAACATGCAGCAATAACATATAACACCCACACAACACACAGCTCCTCCCTATGCCATAGTGGGATGAGACATGACGGAGGATCACAAGTAACACTGAGTGAGGATGTCCTGTTCTGCTCACCTCTCTGACCTCCGTCACATAGGTGGCGCTCTCGCGTTCTGCCCTCTCCAACTCAGACTCCAAGTGCTGTTTGTCTCTTCTCAACTGCAGAGCACAACAGAGGTACAGAGATGCATACAATTTATTGAAATGAACACATGCTCCAATAGAAAAAAATTTTGATCCAAATATCAGCAGGTTACAGGTCTGAACTACAACACTAGAACGAGTCTCAGAAGATATTTGATGTGTGTTTCAAGAGGACTGACGTTTTCAAACTCTGCTCCATCACTTAGTCTCTCAAGCTCCTGCTCCAGTGCTGTGGTTTTCAGGCTCATCTGAGAAGGGAGAAACAAGAATGAATCACGTGTGAGAAGTGCACAAGATGCAATAATATATGACTACAGTGATTTGCTAATCAGCGTGGGAGTTGTTTCCAGTTAAACCTGAATGCATACCTCTCTGAGCTCTCCCTGAGATACATCTAGCTTCACCCTCCAGCGAGACTCCTCCTGCTCCACACTGCTCTGGAGGCGCTGCAGGATGCCCTCCTGTGGACATGGAAGGTATGACAACATTAGTTTCACAAATATTACCACCATGGCACCATGAACTTAACACAAGAACAATATCTTACCGTTTCTGCCAAAACCTTCTTGTACGTCTCACAATCTTTCTGTAGAATCCTTTGGGCTTCCTCAGACTCCTTCAGCTTCTCAGCCAGTCCCTGGTAAGAGAATAGTATTTGTTGCTAATAGCCAACTTGGGCAGGCAGTGAGACTACATTCGTGCTAAATTTAAGGTTTCTACTTTTAGGTACCCAGGTGCACTTCTATAAGTTCCATGTGCTAATTGGTTTATTTGTTCATTTTTTGCTATGCAGACTGCTTAGGAGCATTACGGTATGCACTGTGTAGGCCGTGCAGAGCCCCAAGAGCCCTGCATGAGTGTGTGCTCACATTTTGTTCAGCGATTCTTAGTTACAACAACAATGTGCTAGCACAGCACTTTGGAGTGAACAGGTGGTGTAAGTCAGTGTAAATCCTCAATCGGTCTGACGACTATCCTCTGCCTCTGGGGGCAACAGCCACTAGTTTTGGGTTATCCGGTCTAGCCAGGGTATCTGGATAACGACTTCGTTTTCCGGGCGCCGGTCATTTAGTTTTTATGGTCACTTTTTATACTAGAAAAACAAAATAGTCCGCACACTGTAGCTCCCAGTTCACGTGCAATTTATTTTAGCACATCTCAACACTGTGACGTTTCGAGCTAACTGCTCTTCTTCAGACAGCAGTGAGCTCGAAACATCACAGTGTTGAGATGTGCTAAAATAAAACGTGAACTGGGAGCTACAGTGTGCGGACTATTTTGTTTTTCTATGTATATTTTTTTGGGTCCAGCATCTATTGATTTGGATGTGCGCGTCTGCTCTGCTCTTAAGATTTTACAGACTGGTCAGGTGAGGGAGTACTCAGTCAAGTACTGTGAGTCAAAACATATGTTACAAGATACAGGCTGTTGAGTTTAAAGGCTCAAATGCCAACAAGCTTGTCAGTGTGTGTGTGTGTGTGTGTGTGTGTGTGTGTGTGTGTGGTCTCCATCACACACAGTACCTAGGACTTTCATGTTAGGAAACAACCAACATATAAGTTGTGTCTCAAAGTGGTCTCAGGTGCCAGTCTTGCTGACCTGTCCTGTGATTTAATGTGCATACAGGTACACACACACACACACACACACACACACACACACGTGCGCGCACACACACACACACACACACCATTTAAAAATTTCCTTGTGTGCCCTGGAGTCAGCCGAAGCTAAGCGATATTGCCAGAAGATGATTAAAAATTAGATTCATTCCTCCCTCCTTGCAGACATCCATTTATCCTTCCTTTGAAAGCATTTGCCCATTAAAGTTTTCTATGGGTCCTCAGTTTTGTCTCGGTAGATGTAATCCATATTTTGCATTGTAAGTTTAAATGAATGGTGGTGCCTTGTGTTGAGGGTACAGTATCATGTTTGTAACTTGTTTCTGCAATCTGCCCTAAGGGCATTTTGTGGTGTGGTGTAGTAGATCAGAGGACGGGCAATGAGATACAGACAGATCGTATCATCTTCTGTTTACATTACTACATTTGGCACACCGCTTTAACCTTCCTCTGTAATCCCACCAGGTCCACCCATCTCGATTATTTCCTAACTGACAGACTAGCACCTCTCATCTCACCTAAATGTATTTGACCGCAGGGAGAGCATCTCCTCTTTGTATGCTAGATTTTAATATAATGTAATAACACATTGGCAAACCGAATTCCAAAGGCCCTTAGCCCTATGGGTCTTCTTAACATGAAACTACTGTGAAAGAAATTTCCATCCTCCTGGCCTCCTCCCCCTCCCCCAAGCTCCTAGTGTAAGTAGGCTACTGGGTCTGGGTTCCTGTAGACTCGAGGAACTGGGTGTTGAACAGGAGAACCAGCCCTCAGGCTCTCAGGGAGGGAGAGAGGAACATAGAGTTGCATGGTCGAGCAGGGTGCTGCCAATACAGCGATAACAACATGGGACTTTGGGGCTGGAGAGGAAGGAGAGGAGGGGTTGTAATTGGATGTATGCCAGTCTCTCAGGGGTCCTTGAGAAACGGGGCTGGCTGACAGAAAAGGAGAAAGTGTTGATGGGAGGGGCACTGGCCAATGCCAGGGTTTCCTGTGGGAACCAGCCCACTCTCTTTGAGATGGTTAAAGAATAGCAATTCCTCCATCAGCTGCCCTAATGAGTTTAAAGTGCTGGGACCAAAGAGAACAGCTCTTGGGAGAGCATTGTTTGAGTTGCATTCACTTTAGGGCATTGTGTTTTAGCTTATCTATCTTTTGTCGTGATTTGTATTTGAATGTCTGTTGTTGGAGATTGGGCTGAGGTATTGTTGAGCTGGAGGAGCATTATTTGAATGCAAAATGAAAGAGGGTATTGCAAACCTAAGGCAATAATTGTTTTCAATTCAATCAATTTCCATTGTATTCAGATATGTAAGCTATGATTTTATTTCACAAATAGGATTGTGGTACTGAAGGTAGAATGCCCTCAAATCATTCCTCTT